>VKOC01023657.1:0-22873 GCA_009364415.1 Spea multiplicata
CCCTAATGCATATTACAAAGGTGAGCTTGTGCTAGAAAACATTAGTATAGTTCTTGCACTTCTTAATATACCCGCTTAAGGTGGCAGTCCCATGTCTTTTATAAATGAACAAAATATACAGTGCTGTATGCAGTAATCAGCGTTGGCATTGACAACACCCTGGTTTTATTTTTTGTTTCAATAACCTTTTTATCTTCTACATTGTAAACCCATTCATTTGTTCATTTGTTGTTTTAATACTCTTGAATACTGCTTAGTGAATTTAACGTAAAGCTATTTCTGTTCTAGGGTCAGATATTGTACCGGTGCAGTCCACGTTTTGCTCTTAGGGTTATGTTCTGAAGCACGTGACTTAGTTCTGTCGCAGTAGTATGTTTGAAAGGAAAAGTCATTTTCCATTTTTCATGGTTGGATCGCCTGACTCTTAAATCCGTTTCACAAAACAGGTGGTACCCATGATGTCACTATAAGCCAATGCCAATTAGCCACGTGCCCTACAGAACCGGCCAGTTAGTCTGGCAGCTAGCATCTCTGCAGTCTCTATTGCAAGGCATCTGGCCTGAACCCTCTGTTACTGACTCACAGTAGAAGTAGGGTAAGAAGGGCCGGAAAACTGACTGCCCCACAAAGGAAGAATGCATATTAAAATACTCTGCGGCCCTCCTCCAATTGTCTGACATGTGGGAGCACTTTCTGCACATGCCATCGGGAATCTGAACAGCTGGGAGGCGGGAGAATGAATAAATGCATAATGTGTGTATGTGTGGGGGGGGGGGAAAAATATTATTATATGCATTAAAGTGCATGTGATGGCTGGAGTGTCCCTTTAAAACCAAACTGTAAGCTGGACCTTTAAGGCTGCATTGAGTGCTGATAAAATAATTGAATAGCAATGGAGAAAATGAACAGTGATCCTTGTTATAGGGAGTAATGTCTATATATCGGTTTTTGTATCATTTATTCTATTCCAAATTAAATTAGAATTAATAGATTTGTATCTGGTATTGAATCCTGCCCTGGTAACCTACATAATGCATTTTCTATGCTAAACATATGTAGCTGTATGTACACAATTAAAATAATTTGCCCTATATACCCCTTTTCACACAGCCCTCAATTTAGATGCACAATAAATGTACAAGCTTGTTCTAAACACAGCATCTCTTCGCACTTTTTAAAGTAGTACTGCTTAAGGTTTTTCTGCAGTGTAATTCATTAGGATCTTTTAAAGTACTGACTTGTGATGAGTAGGCCGTATGTGGGAATGCTTTACCATCTGCTTGGCCCGTTAAGCTGTCTACTATTGGCACAGCACGTTTCATAATATTTGATATCTCATTCCAGTTGCTGAACGCTAAAGCTTCTCTTGTATTCGTGTA
Organism: Spea multiplicata; assembly: GCA_009364415.1. Taxonomy (NCBI): domain Eukaryota; kingdom Metazoa; phylum Chordata; class Amphibia; order Anura; family Pelobatidae; genus Spea; species Spea multiplicata. Next base: position 1,380 of record VKOC01023657.1, read on the forward strand.
CTAAATAGCAAAATAATAAAAACTTTTGCTCTTTTTTGGGGGGGGATTAATCATTTGTAAAATGCTTTGAAAAATATTCACAAAAAAGAAATGTGTATATATACATATATATAGTTACAAAATATATTTTTATAGTATCTAGAAATGTGTGCTATTGGACAGCCACAGATTTCGATAATAAACAAGGAATACACATCTCCTTGCAGAAAAAAAACAACTTAAAGCTATGCGGGATTCCATAGAGCGATGGCTTTAACTATTTCTGTTCTGTACTTACCGATCAGTTCAGTTCAGTGCCAGCAGTTTTCTAGCAAATGTATGGAAGATTCTTTAAGTTCCCAATTTTCAGATCTGTGGCACCATACCCCCAAAGACTAATGGCAGCTTGTTGGGCTGGATTGTGAAGGTTTCCCAATTGCAGGTAAATGCTTATTTATGTAAAAAAAAAAAGTGAAATTACACTTCACCTTATTGTGTAGTGATGTAATGTAAAAAAATGCATTTTATTAATATAATTTTAATTACAGACAAATTGCCTCACAAGATAATTTTTTACACATTAGCGGATTAACAAAAAATGAACTTCATTTTTATAAAAAGTGTCATTTATATGAAACGTGATTCATAGTGATTCAGGCTGAGCAAGGAGTGTGTTAGATAAGTGATTTGTATCCCACTCCCACGTGTCATCACATAAACATAATAAAACGAAAAAGATGAGATCAAATATGACTCTTGAACATTCTAAATTAGTGTTTACAACATCTTATGTGTTAAACCGCTCTAAGTATCTACATCACATATTGGCACTTTTTCTTGAGCTCTGTTGGAGTTATGAAACTGTATTCTATACAGTATACACTTTTTGTTGTTTTACTCAAGTTGAAGCGTAATCTGTATTCATTTGTGGGCCTTAAGTGTATATTTGCCCTCAACAGAACATGGAACCAGGAGCAGAAAAGGGCAGTCAGTCTCGACCTCTAATCCACGCCCCCCATTACCATCTGCTTAAACAACTGGTGCACGAACAAATCCAGTCCAAGGAGAACACGGAAAACACTATTGTTTTCTTGCCGTAATTACAGCTTGTACAATGGTTGCCTGCTTTCTAAGATGAACATCTTGCCAAAGTGTGTGAATGTTGCTTAGTTCCTGTCACTGTATAATGCAAATCTTTGATGGAGCCCCACAACCAGCTAGGGACTTTCCTGTTTCCAGTCCGGACCTTCGGGTCACGCTTTCCCCGGATACAACACCTGCTTGCATGTATAATATACCCATCCACGTGTGGTCAACACTTTTTTTTTTTTTTTTGAACACATAAGATAACAAAACAAGATGACAATCTTTATGCAGTGTATAGCTTTCTCACATATTGGTAGGCACTGATTTGAGGTTGCTTTTGTTGCTGTATAATTTTTGTATTTAATTATTGTATAATACTTGTATAATTGGCCAGTAGCAGCACAGAAATTATTTCTCTGCGTTAGTTTTGAGCAAGACTTTTCTAAACCTATCGTTTCCATAGAACAGTTTGTCATCTTCTTCCTGTTGAAACATGCATTATCTGGCATTTCTTGATTATTTTAATGCACAAAATAATTTCAGCAGTTATTTAACCGTTCTAAAAATATTTCCGAGCAAGTTGGGTGTAATTGAAGGGATCTGACCTCCCTTTTTATCTTCCTGATCTTTGCGGATGTTGAGAGATCGAATCTACTCTTCAGCCGAGGAATTGGATCCTGGTGGAAGGCATGAGGTTGGATTTCTTTCGGTTGATAATCCAGCCGTGATCTTCCAGAAACTGCATTGTGGTGGCAAGGTCCACCGGGAGCTTCCTTGAAGATTCGGCCTTGATGAGCCAGTCGTTGAGGTAGGGAACAATGTAACTCTTCTAGCAGAGATGCCGTCAATGGACACAAAATCTTTGTAAAGATTCTTTGGGCTGAGGACAGACCGAACTGAAGTGCCTTGAACTGGAAATGATGAATGACTCTGTCGAACCCCTCCGTAACGACACCGCTACGGAGGGGACCTTGCTCTGCTCTCCAACCGGGGAGCGATCGGAGGCTGAAGACCCCCAGGCACCAACCCAGGCGCCTCACCAGACTTAAAAAAGCCGAAGGGTACGTCCGTCCCTGAACGGGACAAGAAGGAAATCGGAGCTTTTCAGGGTGAGCGGGGTTTTATGGGGAAGGAGGAGGGGTTCTCTATTTAACCCCTACCGTCTTCTTGTCCAAATGAAGAAACTATACCATACTGCCACTGTATGGCAGGAAAATATATGTTAAGAGCTGAATTTGGGAACTTTTGTATTTTTCTTTTAGCAAAATTAGTGAATAGCATGCTTCTTCTGTAAAAATAAGTAGAGACATGGTTAAAGTATGACTGCCAAATCTACCAACCCTTATGGTGTTGCACAATTTAGTCTTAGTCCACGTTATGGTTGTATTCTAAGCCAATTTTTATTATCTTTGCAGAGTAAACTGGTAATAACAGATGCTTCAATAATATTTACAATGAGCTGGTCAAGATTTCCTGTATATGAAGTGACATGTCAGCCATGTTATTAAATGAAGCTTGTAGTAAGGGCCCTCCTCGCCTGTTGTTTCTGTAAACAAAGGCACACTCCAGCCGTCGTATGTGCCCCAAAGGGACACTCCAGCCGTCGTATGTGCCCCAAAGGGACACTCCAGCCGCCGTATGTGCCCCAAAGGGACACTCCAGCCTTCGTATGTGCCCCAAAGGGACACTCCAGCCGTCGTATGTGCCCCAAAGGGACACTCCAGCCATTGTATGTGCTTTAATACATAAATGAGGTCCCTTTAATTTTCTGTTGTGTTTCTCTTGCAAATTATGTTAGATACTACTTGTTATGTCCTGTCTACCCATTGTACAGCGCTATGGAATTTCATGGCGCTATATAAAACAATAAATAATAAGCCAACTAAATACTTTAAAATGCTGTCCAAGCTTAAATAGGACATGCAAACAATTCTGGTCACAGCTCATACCTTATACTACATCAAAATATTTGATATATAAAATATTACTTGACCCTTAATGCGTAGATTGTTGGGTGGTCAATTAGATACTATATACCCATTGGACTCTGGCTGAGAAGCTAATGATATAAAGTGTAACGATTGAAAGTTTTGACCTCATGTATCTCTACAGAATGTTTTACTGAGCACTTCAGTTGTGTGTTTTCTAATTAGATTTGTATTTTTAGTAGAATGTTGCACAGTTTAATGGTTTTATCTCCCCCGTCACGCTCATTTGTTGACATGGGCCTCCTATCCTGTCTGACACCATTCTCTGATGTCTGTCCACATGAGATGAAGCTGCTTCTCAACTGTGAGAAGGAATACGTTGGCTCAATAACCAAGCTCTCTCATCAAACCCATGATGGGGCTGGAGGGACAAGACAAGCGCTGTAGAGCGCTCTCACGCTATTGTTGCATGGCTTGGGCAATAAGGTGTGTGACTGGCACAAATAAAATATAATTGTATGGTGCTTTGCTTGTGTCTTCTTAATACAGGTCATAAATTAAATTCTTCTAAATGTCAGCTTTTTTAAAAAGTTTATTATTACACACTTGGTTTGCTCAACTTGTCTGACAGGATACTTTTACCGCAACTTTCTTCTTCTTTTTTTTTTTTGTTTTTTTGCAGTGATTTCTTGCTGGGAGACTTCACTGGTTTTTATATGGCTGTTTTTCACATTTCGGTGCTTTGTGTTCTGGGTATAGTCCACATTCTGTAAGAAGTTGAAAAATGACCTGAATTTCAGAATCTATACTAAATGAAATAGCTAAAAAAAAAAAAATACAGTAGATCCAAATATTTCAAAGGGGTGTTGTATGTTTAAATCCACATTTATCAAATAGGTTCTTCTTCATAGTTTATTCCCTCCTCACCTGTTGTCTCTTAGTCAGTTTGTTATATTACATGCTACTTGTTATGTCCTGTCTACCCATTGTACAGCGCTACGGAATTTGATGGCGCATTATAAACCAATAATTAATAATGCATAACAGGTGCAAATACACTCATCTACTTCAGCGGCCATGGAAATCCGATTTAAGGATAGACTCTCGGCACATGGATAACTGTTTAAGCTGTGAATTAGATTTTTAGTTATTTTGTGTCTTGGCTGATGTAGTGAAGACCCTTACTCTTGAATTATTGGCGTACTAGAAAGTCTTAGGTGTTTAAAGCTAAATTGTATAACATCATAAGTATCATAGCTGAAATTAAACTCCGTTATTAGTTTAGTGCCAAAGTACATGCTCGTTCAGAGCCCCTCAGCTCTGAGTTACTTAATTTTGCAAATTTTCTCTTTCTTTTCACACACGGAATGCTTTATCCTGAGTAACAAACTGCGGCTCATGCTTCTTGGAGTCATATACCGTTCTCGGTGCCAAGCATTCAATGTACCCAAAACTCTTATACTACCATGAAAGGACAGCTCATACCTGGATTAGTAATGGCTGTGTTAACCCTTTTCATTTGATTGTTATACATGCTTTCTACAAAATAAAAAATCTGCTCAAAGTGGGCTTTTTATATATGGTACTAAGGTATTGCATTTTCCAATTCGAATACCAAGGTTTCCTAAGATTGTCCCCTCCTGACTCGGTGAGGGTGAATAATGTTGTTGCTTCAAAGTGACAGTCCAGCCATCATATGCAGTTGAATCCGTATGACAGCTGTGTGGCCCCTTTCCCTGTCCCCCAGCTATTTGCCGTGAAATACTCACAGAAACATGGCTAGAGAGACCCCTTGGTGATCTATCTTCTATCCTTTATTTTTTTCTATTGCCTTACTTTTTGCTGAAAAGGCAGCAATTTAAACTGTATAATTATACTGTTGCTTACAGTAAGTGCTCTTATACTGAAGCCATCATCTCAGTGAGGCAAAAAAAAAAAATGCTGGCCATTATATTTTTTCCTAAGGACCACCTGACCCCATTTTTCTCATTAGTTTGAAAGGGCAACGTAAAAATGTCAAAAGCAGTAATAGGGGACCTTAAACTAATCACCTAGCACATAGCCAATTCTTCTTTTAATTTCAGACTTTTTGTATTTATTTTTTGTTTCAATTGAATGTAAGCTGACCTTCCCAGCCAGTGTTTAGGCTTCTCAGTTTTCAGTGGCAGGAGCAGGTCACCATTATCCTTTGCTTTTCAATGGCAAATAAATCAAAAGCAAACAGGGCAGTGAACACCTGCTTGAAACTGGAGGCAAGATTTATAAAAGCGGTTAACATTCAGGGACACTCCAGCCATCGTATGTGCCCCAGAGGGACACTCCAGCCATCGTATGTGCCCCAGAGGGACACTCCAGCCATCGTATGTGCTCTAATACATAAATGAGGTCCCTTTAATTTTCTGTTGTGTTCCTGTTGCAAATATAAGTGGTGGGGATGTAGTTGCAGGCATTGATTTGGCTGGCATGTCTTCTGAGAACCATTTACTATAAATAATCGGCGGCATGCATGCCTAATGTGTACTGCGTAAGGGTGTACCTTTTTTCCTTTTGTTAAATTAATTACGGCTTTGCAATTAGCAAAAATTCTGACCAAGAATAACATTCTGTGTTGGTTGTGTCATTAATTCCTTTGTTATCAGTACTTGCAGATGGAGTGGAAAATGCTTTCTCCCCCAAATCATCTCACTTCCTTTATCATGGCTGGTTGCTTTTTTCCTGAATACTTTAATTTAGCATGGGTTTATCTTTCAACCTTTTAGGATATAGTAAATCTAAATGCAGCATACAGTTATATTAGATATTTGCTAAAGAAACACACTTTTAACAAAAGTTTGGATTGGCAAAACACAGACATCAGTATGTATTGTACTTTTGCTTTCCCTGTAAAACTATATCTGTAAACTATAAACTTGTGTGCATATATACATTTGTGGTATGTCTGTGTGCGTAAATATACGTATATTTAATCTGTATGGTGAAAGCTTGCTATACAACCCAGTAGTCTGGTTTGCACTTCTTGTCATGACATAAATGCCCCAGGTAGCTTTCACAAACCAGAAGCGGGTTCTGTATTCGGCATAACAGTACGGAAATATTTTTGATACTTATCTCTGAAATTTTAGAAAGGGTTCTGTAATAATAAAAAAAAAACTGAGTATCATCATGTTTCATCCTGTCTTCATGTGCCTACCCTATTGTAATTGTTATTTCTTTTCATAGATCCTTATATCTCCCTGAGTCCTCCATGCCTCACTGAAGAGGACCGATCAAGCCTGGAAGCTATACGTACAATACACAAACAAATGGATGATGATAAAGATGGTGGCATTGAAGTGGAAGAGAGTGTAGAGGTGAGAGACAGTCCACTAAGGAACTGTTAAATGTCACAAAAGCTGGTGCTGTCAATTGCTGTGGCTTCTAGGTTTTTACATGTGGCGCCTAGATGTTTGTAGCATTTTATATTGACTTAAATGGGTATAGCTGTTTCAGGCTCCTATAAAACATGAAGTTTGCTCACAATTTTGACTCTTTTTGTTCTGCATTGCATTTGTTTGGCATTGTACTACATGAAATAAGTTCTATTGCGTTTTTGAGTATTTTTGGTTTTAATGTTCTGTTATATATCAAGTGCATTTTCTAGTCGTTGACCATCATTTTAATTTCTGTTGAAAACAGCAAGAAGCCAGTTACATTAAAGCTTTACAATAACATAGAATTTGTTTCTTCCCCTACTCTGCGTGTCATTCTTTAAAGCGCATGGCTTCTTGCAGTAAGCAGACATATAGTCTCACATTTGGACGTTCTTTTTTGAGCCTCTTTCAGTTTAAGTTAATGCATCACTTTAGCAGTCTGTATTTCAGTCCTTGCCTTGTCTATTAGTTCATTTGTTACCAAACTGTACTTGAAACATTGGTAGCAAGGTAGCCCACTCTGTGCTTAAGGAGGGTTAATGGCAGAATAAAAAATATACGGTCGGTCATATCTCCTCTGGTGTATTGGTCCTGCTCTTTCAGGACTCCTGAATTCAAAATGTGATATATGCAAAAGGTATCAAAAGGACCTATAGCTTTTGCTTTATTGTAATGCTAATTGTTTTTTGATATTTGGTTTAAACTAGGGCTGCAACAACTAATCGATATAATTGTTAATGAAAATCGTTGACAACGATTTTCATTATCGATTAGTCACATCGATTTTTATCGATTATAAAAAGTTTTTTTTTTTTTTAGAGCAGATGCTCTGAAAAACACCTCTCCTTCTTCTCCTTCTATAATTCGACCTCAAACAGAGATCGGATTATAACACTAGAATCCATATCCCCCGCAACGCTGGATTCCCCTCACTGTCAGCCGGTGGGTGTCCGTGCGATGCGACTTCCGCTGGGGCTCCTACGATGCAGCGCCAGGATCACATGATGTAGAAGCCCCAGCGGAAGTGAAGAGGAGTAACGGAGACTGTCTGTACACATCGTGCAGACCCCCACCTGCTGACAGAGAATCAAGGTCTCCTGCAGAGGATCTTCTATGAAGCTCCAGTGAAAGTGCCTGTCAGCACAGAGGTTCACAAAACACCAGGGAGTCGGGAGAGAGGCAGAGTGGTTTTATGGGAGGGGGAGGAGGCAGAGTACACCATACACCACTCTGCCTCTCTACCCAACTCCCTGGTGTCTTGTGAACCTCTGTTGCTCACAGGAGGCAGAGTGGTGTATGGGAGGGGGGAGAGAGGGAGAGTGGTGTATGTTTTTTTTTATCCGATTAATCGAAAAAATAATCGACCAACTAATCGATTATTAAAATAATCGTTAGTTGCAGCCCTAGTTTAAATGCAATATCTATGGCAAAACTAACCACGGTTTTGACTTTGACTTCGAAAGAAAGAGGAAATAGTTTTTGGGACGGATAAGACATAGAAATCCTGTGTAATTTCTGTGCATGTGCATAGAGGTCTTGTCCAAACTCTTCTCTTGCAAGCATAGGAGCTGGTGAGGAAGGAATGAGGCGTGTGTGTTGGGGGGAGGGTTCTGCAGAATTCAGCTGTGTATTTGCATTGAGGAAAAGAGAAAATGTCGGTGCGCTAAGCTAGTCACAGGCTCAAATAATACAAATGTATAATACGAGGCCTACCAAACAGGTGTAAGCATGCTGCAAAAAACAGTGTATTGGCTGTACAATGTATACAAAAAACAAAAACTGTCTGCGCTTCTTACCCTAATAAAGTTGGCAACAAATATATAAACATAATATAAATGAGAGGTTTGTGACTAGCTTAGCGCACCGACATTTTCTCTTTTCCCTGTTTGCACATATTTGAGGTTGTTGGCTCCTCATTAGTCTGGTTGCAGCTTTCTGTCCAGGGGTTAATAGGGAGGAGGTTTAATTGCACCTCCCCCAACACATTAATAAGGTTTTGGTAGCAGTATAAACTGCTTTGTGTGCCCACTATGTAGGAGGTGAGAGTAGGTTCTCACCCTATTGAGAGTGTGCCTTGACGTGGCGGGTGAGCTTAATTATGCTTTGGCCAATTCATATAACCAAAACCTCTCATTTATATTATGTCTATATATTTGTTGCCAACTTTATTAGGGTAAGAAGCGCAGACAGTTTTTGTTTTATTTGCATTGAGGAACCAGCTCTCATGTAAGAGGTTTTACTGATAGATAAACGGGATTGCCTCCCAGCAGACGTGGGACAGCCTAATACAATGGGGGGAGTTTGAGGATGCATGGAATAGGCATATGGCCATAGAGAGTTTAAGACAATACCAATGACTGATTAAGGTTTGCATCTTTACTTCAAGAAAAAATGGCGGACTTGATAAGCCAAATGTTTTTGTTCACATTGGTTTTAAGTAGTTTTACAGTAGAGAAGTCCAATAGAATAACTGCGTATAAATGGACCTTTGGAGAATTGTGCATGTTTTTCAAAATCCCACTGCTCCTATTCAACAATAGATTTAAGAGATTCAATCGTGCCTATTCTGGTTAGGAACATTTTTCTAAAAGATATAACATGTGCAAGTCATAATTTATTGATTATAGAATTAAGAGAAACATTAACGTCAATCCAGAATGAATTATTTTTTTTACAAAATAAGAAAAATCTAGAATATATTATAAAAAATTGTTTTTTTCCAAAGTCATGCAGTTGATATTCATAAAAAGCCACAGCAAGAGCTCATCTAAATAAAAATCTGTATGTATGTATGTATGTATGTGTGTATATATAGAGATAGATAGATATCTAGAGGAGTATTCCAGGCTGAATACGATCCTTCCAAAAAAAAATTAAAAAATAACAAAACAAACAAAACAAAACCGGGCACCATAAACAAATTAATAATGGAACGTGAGTTTACTTCTGTGATAGGTTAAAATTTCTCTGGTCTGGATGGATTTGACAATTTTTTTCTAGAACATTTTGAAGGAGAGTTTAATAAAACCCTTTACTGTTACTTTTAATGAATTTGTGGAAAATAATATCCCAGAGGAGTTGAGGTTCAGTATTATTCAGATACTGAAGCCGAGAAAAGGTCCAGAGACGATCACAAATTACAGACCAATCTCTTTACAAAACTTAGATATTAAAATGTATGCAGCAGTTTGGTAGCCTTTGCCTCCCTAATATTATAGATTTAAAGGACGCAGACATGTGAATACATTTTCTGAATACTCAAAACAGTGATTTTGGAAGGTTTGTATAGGCTGGAGTCTGATTAAGCAGGTGTTGATTTATCCTAGCTGTAATGGGCATACGATAATAAACTAAACAACAATGTCAGTATGGTTCCCGACAGTATATTACATTTTTGGTATCAATTGAAAAAAAATCATATTTAAATAATACAATAATAATTTCTGTAGAAAATGTGGTTATGTGGGAGGATGACTGTTTAGGTTTGTGAAGATGGATATCTAGCTTAATATTAACTGTTAATAACTCACTGATAAATGGCTCATTTATAACATTCCATCAATTACAAATAGATTTCTGTCTATTGAGTAAGAAAGATTATCATTTAAGCAGTGTTTAGGAGTACATTACCACCAAAAAAATCAGAATTTCCCAGCTATGACTCTGTATATTTAAGAACTAATAAATATACAAGTATTTTTGAAATACCAGTATTTTAGATTAGTACTACTCTCTCTCTCTCCATGTACAGACCTTGTATGTTTACTGTTGTGTGTGTGTGTGTGTGTGTGTATATATATATATATATATATATATATATATATATATAATATATATAAATATAATTATACACACCAATCACCCATAACATTATGACCACTGACAGATGAAGTGAATAACATGGATAATCTTGTTTTCATGGCACATGATAGTGGGATATATTGGGAAACATTTCATCCTCAGAATAGAAACAGGAAAAAGCGTAAGGATCTAAGCGACTTTGACAAGGGCCAAATTGTGATGGCTGGGTCAGAGCATCTCCAAAACGGCAGCTCTTGTGGGGTGTTCCCGGTCTGCAGTGATCAGCAGTCATCAGAGGAAGGAAAAGCAGTAAACTGGCGACCAAGGTCATTGATGCACGTGGTGGCTGAAGGTTCGTCCGTGTTGTCAAATCCAACCGACAAGCTGCCGTAGCTCAAATTGCTGAAAAGGTTAATGATAGAACGCAGACCAGTCAGGATGTCCATGCTGGCCCCTGTCCACTGCCGAAGGTGCTTACAATGGGAGCATGAGCATAAGAACTGTACCACAGAGCAATGGAAGAAGGTGATGAATAACATTTTCTTTTGAATCACGTGGATGGCCGGGTGCGTCGCTTACATGGCACAAGGATGCATCTATGAAGGCCCTATCTCGCAACCTTCAGGACTTAAAGGATCTGCTGCTAACGTCTTAGTGCCAGATACCACAGCACACCTTCAGAGGTCTCGTGGAGTCCATGCCTCGATGGGTCAGGGCTGTTTTGGCTGCAAAAGGGGAGCCTACACAATATTAGACAGGTGGTCATATTGTTATGGGTGTTCGGTGTGTATATGTATGTCTATTTATGTCTTTAAATTGTTGGGATTTATGTAATTTACAATATTCTTTCCCTTACTTGGATTTGAATATATAAATAGTATATAAACTATTATTACTTTGTCACTGCCAAGGGGCGAGGTGGGATTTGGAACGTGGTTTCCTCTTGCTTCTTCCTTCTGCGTGCTCCATGAATGTTTGCACATTAAGAGCGGCCTCTTCCTCCCTTATGTTTTTCAGTAAATCTGATAAGAAAAATGGTGGCTAAAGAGGAAAAGCTTCATGATTCTGCAGTTTCCCACACAATGCTTACATGAAAATTGATTATAGCTGTCACTTGTTCCCTATTATCACAGGTTAGGCACTCAGAGTTCTAATTAGCACTATATTACGCTAGATCCATTACAAATCACTTGGCACATTTTTGCATATTATATGATCAGAAATCGCCTGAGCTTTTAGAATATTTGTGGTCAAGTGATATATTCGTTGAGGAGCTTGTATCTGGGATCTGTTTGTAAGCTATTTTACAAGCAAATAAATGCCTTTACAAAAGACAAAATATTGGGTAGAGGGGGGTTTCTTAGGGTTAATAGCACTTAAATAGTATTTTCATATAAATATTTTCCCTTTAAGCTAAGTTAGGTTTTAGGCAGCTTACTAGAGGCAGTGAAGGGTTAATTGAATTGTACATTTTGTAAATATTTTTCAGATTATTGTAGTGATCTTTGCCAAGTCTACAATGAATTTGTGCTTTGTGCTAAGCTTTTAGAATAGGCTTATAGTTTTAAAAGCTTGAGTTTGAGACTTTATACTAAAGATACTTTTTGCCTTTTTGTTTTTGCTCCGCAGAGCACATGGTAAACATAGTAGCCAGTGCATTCATTTAACATGCCTCTGTACCGAAGTTCTTTTTACGTGGAGGTCTTTTCCTGGGGACCCCTTTTTAAACATTTTTAAATGTGTCCTTTTGTGGCTGGATGTCTTCTTTTTTTACTTTTCTTTTCATGTAATCCAGTGGAAAAAAACTACGTGCTGTTGGAAGAATAGGCAGCATCCAAGCCTGACCTTGTCATCCTCTTAAAACATGAAAGCGTCATGGTTGAGCAGTATATTAACCTTATGAGTGTATGGCAACCCCTAGCTTCACTCTAGAAATGAAAGCTAATCAGCCGTGCAGTGTTCTCCTATTTCTACCCACGGGATAAGGGAAGACATCTGCTTTTATGTCCATTCTTTGAATGCCCAGTGCATTTTTTGTGTTCACTGATATCTATTCCGTTCTGCCAAGAGTTTTTTTTCCAAAAATGATTTATTAAGATACTGTGAGATAAATGTAACATCTACATGCAGTTATGATACTGATCTCGCAGATCTTATAGATGTGTTCTGTGTGTGACTTGACAAACGGTTGAATTAGCTTTGAAGGAAAACCTAGAAATATTTGATGCTTGAGATACGAAGCCTAATTCACTTAGTCTTGACTGTGCATTATTGAGCCCAACACAAAAGTTTCTCTGGCAAGACAGAGTCATAGCTAATGGGCAGGTGGCCTTGTCCGGTCAATAATCTGCTTCAGCTTGTGAACGTTTCCTTTAATCATATGATACATTTGATCAATGCACCCGGAACCATCATGACATTTAGAACAGATGTGGCATTGACTGGGTTGTCTTTACCAGGTAGAATAGTGGAAATAACCTCTGTAATACCCTCTTTGGTGCGACCTACGTGAAGAAATGGTTTTTGTTAGGGCTTTATGCATGTCCATGTGAAGACTTGTGGCCTTTGCAGAAGCTCTCGTAAGTGGCATGTTTCTTCTAACCCTTCTAGTTGGCTTTCTTCATTGATTACGTATATCAGGAAACCCTGGTCGTTTTACCTATGCAAATAATAGTACATTATAAAGTACAGCTGTTCAAATATTTGTGTACATGCAAACTTTTTTCTCTCCTGCTAAACTAAACCTTAGGTTATGCAAACATTTGTCAGAAACTGCAGACTATAGTCTATGGACAGTGGGTGCAGAAATAATTAAAATCATATATAGTTAAATGCTGCATCAAGGAATAGGCTGTTCTGTTTACCTTTAGATGACTTAATATGATCATCGATTTCTCTAAATTGTTTTGCCCAAATCAGGACACTTGCACCCTGGTGAGTTTTAGGGAAGTTTTTATAGCATGTCTGCGGCTGCTTGGATGCTTGTTGGTAACCCTGTTTCACGAACCCGATTATTAGTTGATACTTGGGACGTAACTGATCTCATGCTTCCAAACGTGCCACGGTGTTCTTGCTTTGTTAAGGCTTCAGTGGCTCTTGAATGGCCGCCACCATACTTTCTCTGTTGCAGAGCTATAGTCTGTATTCACAGAAGTAACAAAATAAGGCTGAACAGGGCTGCTAACTTCCTTTGTCACAGGCCTTATGAGCTGTCTACGTGGATAACCAATTGCATTAATACATTTAAAAACTAAATTAACGGTAATCTTTCTCAATGTGCCTAAAAATGATGTTCCCTGTATACACGCTTCAATGGGAATACTCAGAAAAGTAAAAAAAAAAAAAAAAAAAGACACAATTACACTGTATTGCAACTCTAGAGGAATTTTTTTGGGCAATAATTAGGTATCGGTTGGCAAATTTGTTCTAAACTCTTCTAAACCCCCAAATTCAAAATGAGTGTATTCTTCATAGGTCATAGCATTTATAATGGACCGCCAACAGCATTTTGTAGACATCAAATTATCTATACAATAATATATATATAATAAGTCATCTAGCTCATTAATTTAACTTTATATCTCCACACATGGAGAAATGTATACGGATAGTCTCTGCAATTTAAACTCTACCTGGCATGACTTGTTGCTGTGTGTCTATGGTTTACTCCAACATGACCAGAAAGTTTACTGTGCTAACTAGTATATCTCATACGTCCTCCCCCAGATTAAATAAGGGCCTTTGGGAGGGTTAGTGTTCCTGCATACTTTGGTTCTGTCTTCTCTATGAAATTTAATGCCAAGTATTTTAAGTTAAAATGATGCACCTGTTTGACATTATGAGCAACCTTTACCAGGAAACAAGCACCAGTTTGTCAATCTAATCAACTGCTTATGTGTCAGGGGAAACCGAATCCAGTCTTGCTAATGATCGGCCCATTATGTGCTATAAACGATGGCGCCTTTTAGTAGACGTGCTTATTGACGAAGTCTGTGCTTCATACATCTAGATAGTTTTCACCCTGTCCATTTCTTTCTGAACAGAGTTTCGAATGGTTGAATAAGTGGGTTAGACGCATAAATGGTAACAAGCTGGTTCTGTCCTATAGCAACACCAAAAACAGACAATTGTCTAGAGACATTAATCTTTCAACAGTCATTCAGTCACTTGCTACGTGCGCAGCTCTACATGTTACCGTTTATTGTAATAGTAGCAATTAATGTATGGAAATGGGGAGACATCCATCGTTCCGGTTATCACGTTTTAGCAGGTGGTGAATGTTGTTTTTGTAGATCAGTGTCTTTAATTAAAGTTGCAGAATAGTTCTGATGTCACCTAGCAGGACTTATCCTTATTATGTATAATCTGAACTTCAGAATTTGACCCAGCTGAATTCATTCATAATGAACCCCCTGACGGTTTCAGTATGTGTTAGCTGAGAAAACATCGGATCAGCTGCTCGTTTCTTTGCATGTGCCGAGTACGAGTCACGTAATGTGTTCAGTAAAGTCGGAAGCCGGGCAGGCTCTGCGTTCCAGGTAATTGGCTAAAGAGAACTCGTTTAGGTTTGTAGCCTCAAACCTTAAAAGATGGATTTCATGTTGTGATCTCATGGGCATATTTAACCGATTTCTCCTTGCTGCTATGTTCAGTTTGTTATCAAGCTGAGCCTGAAATACTTACATTTTTCATTTTTGTTACTTTTTTGTTTTTCTACATGTTTGTGTTCATTTGCTCTCCTGGAAATAGAGAATTTCACAGTGAATGTGTGAAAACGTATTTCCCAGTAATTGTTTTTTTTATTATGGGGCAACTATTACTACAGTAAAAGTAAAGTTAATGTCGCTAGAAAAGGGAATGGAAACCCACCCTATTCCGAATTTGTGACGTACATTTGATAAATGTGGTGACTAAGTGGACCTTTGCTCTCTGCTTGCCACTAGTTAATACCTCCACCCGTAACTGGGCCATATTGTTATTACAGGACCCATCAATGACAAACACTTGTTTCCTCTGCAGATTTACATGGCTAATACCCATCCTGTCCTTTCTTCTTATCACGGCTAGTTTTTGGCGTGTGCGTGCGTGCAGCGCAAAATGGCCCATGCCATAAAACCGTTTCTCAACCTAAACAGAGATGTTGCATCTGCTGTTTCCTTAAAGACGAGGCGTTAATAGTTTTTGTGTGATTTCTATCTTTCGGCTAACTTTCTTTACAATAACGGGAGCTCCAGCAGGCTAGAATTACATGAATCAGCAATACACAATGTCACAAAGAAAGGAAAAAAAAAAAGTGACCTTTCTTGCGCCTACCTACAAAACCAGCGACAACTTATACATATGTAGTTTGCCCATCCACACAGTGTGTAACCATATACAATAAACATCCCAACAAAAATGATATCTAATAAAATAAAACAGAACCTGGGATATCTGGAAATTCCTGGTTCAAAGGATCTTGCAAACAGATATCTTGAAGGAAGATAAAAAAACACAACCAATAGTGTAATACAGTACATATAACACCCCCCCCCAATGTTGGATTCACTCACAAACAGGGAGGTGATATAGGCTTATCAAAACTTCTGTCATGGATCTCCAGATGTCCTCGGGCATGCAAATACCAAACGTTTGGGGGGAAAAAAACAGAATGGTGTCAGGCACTTATATTTGAATTCGACATACAAAATAATTTTTTTATAATTAAGTAAAAACATATTAAAAGTTGCTGTAATTGCTTTAGAATTACATAAATGATGCCTTGACCAGAGAAGCTAGGCTTGTGCTTGATTTCACAGCTTTGTGTGTACCGAGAAGTGTACGCGTAGATGTTATTTTCTGGATACATTGTTATGTAGCCAAACCTCTGAAATCCTAAATGGGAAATTAGCATGAGAAAAGGCCCAGTGTTCTGTACACCCCTGCCGTTATGTCTTTGCTAATGTGCTTTAGTGAAAGAATCTCATTTTAGATGCTGTGCAGCGCAACCATTTGGCTGCAGTCTTTGCTTTGGGTGCAGCGGCTCAACCTGAAATAGGGTCTATGGATCGGCTGACAATCAGCTCGCAATAATTCTTTCCAACCATTACTAGTGCACAGTTCTCGTCTTGCTTTTATGATGTAAAATGGATTAAAGAGACAGTAATCAAATGCTATAACCCACCATGCACCTTTCAAAAAATAAGCAGCCATTTTTTTCATCATAGATTTCAGGATTCAATACATGCTTGCCAACAACTTTCCTAAATTTTCTTTTATGTTTTTAACAGATTAGAGACCATGCTGGTTCCCCTATTAACATGGAATTCATTGATCGTTTATATGAAACAACTTCTTGGTTCCATTGTAGTGTATAGAAAATTAAATGGTGCATTTGTTTCATAATGTACAATTTGTGCTTTTATTTTGCTGCGTACTCTTACCTCTTTTTTATTTATTATCCATGTTGCTTTGGTTTGCTAAATTTATTTATAATGCTAATATATAATATTTTCAAAGTTTATCACATTATATTGCATAAAAGGAGTGAGCTCAGGTATACCTTTGTTGGCAAGTTTACAAATCATTGTGCATTTTTCCATGAGACCCCATAAACCATCCTCTAGGTTAGCCATTTGTGAATGTTAGGGTGCTTCTGCATGTTCTTAAATGCATTCTGTGATATTAAATAATTATTTTGATTTCCCTTTCATGCTTGCCAGCTAGCTACAAAGTAAGTTTTCATTCTCTGTGTGTGTGTGTCCGCATTTCATGTCATGCCCTTTTGAACATGTTTTGTTCTGTGACGTACACGTCATACGTGCTTTCAAACTCGTGAAGTACAGTAAATATAGTTTGGGATAAAGGGCATTTAAGATGTGTGGGGGGTTTTTCCCATTAAAAAGTCAGGGGTAGCATGAATGTACGTGCGCTTGTTAACATCGATGTTTAGGGTTATAGCATAAAGTGAAAGCAGCGAGATGCCATGTTTCACCTCCTTTTCACAGTGGGATTGTGCATGGCGGTGAGAACTCATTTAAGGCAGATAAAAGCTTTTTAAAACTTTTCATTTTGCTAAAGAATGGCACTGACCATATTTTAGTCTACTCTGCATAGAAAAAGATACAATTCCTCCATGTTATTAAAGAGAGTGGATAACTGCGCTGCACAATATTTCAAAATGCTTTCATGTACGGGTGATTTTTACAATGTGAAGCTCTATATTAATCAGCACAATTGATACCTTGTGCTGTGCAGATGTAACAACTGCATCTATACCAACATTATTGTTAAAGAGCACCATAAGTGATCATCCACTGTATTTCTGAGTTTTGTTGGCCATCTAGGCCGTCCATTATATATATATATATGTGTGTGTGTGTATGCATATATATATATACATACATACACTAATTGGCCACTTTATAAGGCACACCTTGCTAGTATTGGGTTGGATCCCTTTTTGCATTCAGAACTGTCTTCATTCTTCTTTGCATACTTTTTACAAGGTGCTGGAAGCATTTATGAGAGATTTTGGTCCATATGGACATGATGGCATCACGCAGTTGCTGCAGATTGGTCGGCTGCAGATCCATGATCCAAATCTCCTGTTCCAACACATCCCAAAGGTGCTCTACTGGCGAATGTGGTGACTGTGGATCTGGTGAATGTGGAGACCATTGAAGTACAGTGAACTCATTGTCATGTTCAAGAAACCAGCCACAGTATGCCAAGCCAATGCCCCCACACCATTACACCACCAGCCTAAACCATTTAAACAAGGCAGGATGGATCCATGCTTTCATGTTGTTTATGCCAAATTCTGACCCTGCCATCTGAATGTTGCAGCTGGAATTGAGACTCATCAGACCAGACAACGTTCTTCCAGTCCTTCATTGTCCAATTTTGGTGAGCCTGTGTGAATTGTATCTTCAGTTTCCTGTTCTTAGCTGACATAAGAAGCACCCGGTATGGTCTTCTGCTGCTGTAGCCCATCTGCTTCAAGGTTCCATGCGTTCAGAGATGATATTCTGCATACCTTGGTTGTAATGAGTGATTATTTGAGTTACTGTTGCCCTTCTGTCATCATTAACTTGTCTGCCCATTCTCCTCTGACATACACAAGGCATTTTCATCTGCACAACTGCCCCTCCCTGGATATTTTCTCTTTTTCAGACCATTCTCTGTAAACCCTAGAGATGGTTGTGCGTGAAAATCCCAGTAAATCGCCAGTTTCTGAAATACTCAGACCAGCCCGTCTGGCACCAACAAACATGCCACATTCAAAGTCACTTAAATCCCCTTTATTCCCCATTCTGATGCTCGGTTTGAACTTCAGCAAGTTGTCCTGACCACTTCTACATGCCTAAATGCATTGAGTTGCTGCCATGTGATTGGCTGATTAGCTGTTTGTGTTAACAAACAATTGAACAGGTGTACCTCATAAAGTGGCCGGGGGTATGTGTGGGTATGTAGGTGTATGCATATATATATATATGTGTGTGTGTGTATATATATATATATATATATATATATATATATATACATCACCCAGTTCTAAAAACACAAGCTGTTTTAAACATTATGAAAATGAGTTAGCCACTAATCACTAGTCACTGATGCAAATCTGCCCTACATGCTTTTTAATTAAAATCCTCATTCAGAAGGTACATAGATCCCTTTCAGTTGCCCACCCTTATCAATTTCATTCACCCCACCCTCTCTTCTTACCATCATGCTGTAGGTAAAAGCAGCTGCCAATCATGTATGCTAGCAAACCATCAGTGTTCAGATAACATACATGTGATTGCGGCTAATCCCTTACATTTCCACCGTACATGAGCAAGAAGCGTATTGTGGCTCAATGGAGTTGATGTATTATCCATAGAAAATAATTGACTGAACATTTTCCTAGGAAATACTGCCTAAAATACTAGGTACTTGATAATTTTATGTAGCAAAATACTTTATTTTTGTAAAGAAATCGATGCATAATTTTTTACTTCCGAATTCCCTGTGAAATTACATGCTAAACGTCGGTGAGCGAAATAAAGGCAAATATTCTTCAAAGCGTTGCCAGAGTATTTAATTCACATCCTCGCTGCGGTGTACTGTAGGAAGTGTGCACATTTTCATGTTTCCTTGTCAGATGTGTTACAGAGCAAATCTGTCGATGTTGTCAAGGGGTTTCCTGTTTTTACTGCAGAAACATTTTTATTTTAATTTAGATTTTTCAAGAGTTCTTACATATTATATTATATACGCACACACACACACTAATATATATGTATAGAATAATTTGAAGAAGCTGTTAGTCAACATGAAACACGTGTAGGGCAGTAGGGATACAGTATGCTTATTGTAACTTGTTATAGTGGTATTCTTCCATAGAACACTCAGTCCAGAGACTTATTGTGAGCGATTGGCAGTAAAGGTTCTTCACAGGTTGGTCTAGCAATCGTTTTAATTATAGAACAAATACATATTAAAGGGACCCTACAGCCATCTTCCCTCGGCTAGCGGTATTGTTCGGCTGTGCCTTCGTGGTAAATTTGCCATGGGTAAGTTCTAGCAATGGCTCGGTTGGGCTTCCTGGACACAGAAAACTACGTTCCTGCCACTGATTGTGTCTACTTTTATCAGTTTTTGTCTGTCATTGTTTGTACTTTGTAATCCTGCAGGTATCGCAAAGTACTTTAATATACATTCTTTGGTGAGGCTGAGTATGTCCTATTCCCTCCCAACATCTGCTTAATATCAAGACTTCTATGTGTCTGCCTGACGGCAAGGATATTTTCACCAAAGTATTTTATTCAAAAAGCAAAATATTGTGAGGGCAGGAGTAAGGGAGCTGATATTGTGTCGGTCTTCCTAGAGTTACCTTGTTTAATCCAAGTTATTGTAGAATCCTTTGGGTATTGTGTTATAAACAAGGAGTCCGGCAGGTTCTAATACAAATGACGCACGTGCATTTGGTAATTTATTTGTGGGCTTCCTGTGTGGGTTAAACACAATAGCTTTCTTTCCTGAGCATACAGAATTGGTGCCATTTCCAAACACAAAAAAAAAATCAACTACTACTATTAATAATTCCTTTAAAAAAAGTTGGTCTCTTTTATTAGCTAGTGAAGTAGTTATTATTTTGTTTGGAACTGGACTATTACCATGAATTTTTCCACCTAACGATTAAGGCCGTTTAGGTTAATGAAAAGTCTGTTTAACCAAAGCCAAAATGTGTGGTGACCTCCGATTTAATAATAATTAATGCATTGGTAATGTTTTGTTGCTGCACCTTTTGTCTTAAAGTATATTACAATATGTGGGGTTTTTTTGTCCATGTAGTCAGTTTGACCAGTCACTTTGAACTGTATGGACTTTCGCAATATTATTTTAGTGTGTTTTTAATTTGTTTTAAATGCCAACCAAGTAATTAGTTGGTGTATAAAACTCAATTATATAAAAGCAAAGGTTTGGGAAACACCTAGTTCAGATATTTATAATCATCTAAAAAAAAAAAAAAAAAAAAAAAGAGAAGAAGGTTTTTTCCCTGAACTGATGTTGCCATTTTAGGCCCAAAAATGTTACTCCCTATTTATGTCCAAGTAGAATGTTAAATGTACTCTGTCGAATAGCTCAAGTTCTTTATACAAGGAAATGCCAGCTGCAGTACGGTATGGGCAAGTGGCTGCAGCAAACCATAGATCTACAATATGTATGTTAACAAATTGTGAATATATATTTGGTTCTTTGGTACTTTAGTAGCTGGTTCTTAGGCACTTCCTATGGCCGCCCCGTGCATCCCACCTAGAGTGGCCTGGCATAGTTTTTACAAACACAAATTTCTATAAATTTCTGTGCGCTGTAAAATAGGTGTTAGAACTGTACCTGTTGGATTGCAGTAGCAAAGGTAGAACTTGTGTTTGTCTTCCGTAATTTGTAATGGAAATACTGTATTTGCTCGATTATAAGACAAGGTTTTTTCCAGAGCAAATGGTCTGAAAATACCCCTCGTCTTATAATCAGACCCCAACTTACCGGTGCTTCTGACTCTCCGGTGTGTTGTCCGTGCAGCGCGTAGACGTCTACGCGATTCGTAGGCAACTTCCGCTGCCGCCAGAAGGAGGTGCGGTTAGCAGCGGGGGTTGTCTGCGTCCATCGTGCAGACCTTCCCCGGCTATCAGAGATCAGAGTTCTCTCTAACAGCCGGGGAAGTTCTGCGCGATGGACGCAGACAACCCCCGCTGCTAACCGCACCTCCTTCCGGCTGCAGCGAAAGTTGGCTACGCGCTGCCCGGACAACACACCTGGAGTC
>VKOC01023658.1:0-19050 GCA_009364415.1 Spea multiplicata
TAATGTGTCTTAATGTAAAAAAATGACATAAATATTAAATATCTAAAATTCTTCACCAAATAAAATTCTATGTATTCAAAGATATCTTGAACTTTTCAGGACACTTGGTCAAATATACAAAATAATATTCATATTTAATTTAATATACCTGATGTGAACAGAATAATTGAGAAGGAACTTAATGTACTATAATGTGTCCAAACATCAATCAATTGTCTTAAAACTTTGCACATCTGAAAATTTTAACTTCCCAAAGCTATGTTTGAAGTTTCATGGAGTTTGGATTCTCAATTTACAAATGAGTGACATTAAGCTTGTGTTTTAGGGAGCTTCATGTGGCATAATGGAAAAAAAGAACTTACATTTCAATCAATTGCCTTCAATTTTTACACAATGCAATATTCAGTCTATCTATACATGCTCTTACAGTCAAAAGGAACTTAAATATTAACCGGTTTCCTCCAAAATATTTCCAAAAACAAGAGTCGTTCTATAGAAACATATAGAAACTTTGGACACCCTAATTTTTTATCTTCCCAAAGCTATCCTGGAAGTTTCATGGATTTTGGATTCTCAGTCTTCAAATGATTGGCATTAAGCTTTTTTGGGGGGTGCTTAATGTGTCTTAATGTAAACAAATGACTTAAATATTAAACATCTAAAATTCTTCACCAAATAAAATTCAATGTATTCAAAGATATCTTGAACTTTTCAGGACACTTGGTCAAATATACAAAATAATATTCAGATTTAATTTAAGATACTTGATGTGAACAGAATAATCGAGAAGGAACTTAATGTACTATAATGTGTCCAAACATCAATCAATTGCCTTAAAACTTTGCACATCCGAAAATTTTAACTTCCCAAAGCTATGTTTGAAGTTTCATGGATTTTGGATTCTCAATTTACAAATGAGTGACATTAAGCTTGTGTTTTAGGGACCCTAATGTGCCTTAATATAAAAAAAAAGAACTTAAATATCAATCTTCCGTCTTTACACAATGCAATAGTTCATCTATCTATACATGTCCTTAAATTTTCAGGACTTTGTAAGACATACCAAAAATTATTCACATGTAGCATTTTATTAAAATGTACAATGTAAACAGCTTAATGGAAAAAGAGCTTTGCTAATCTTTGAACACCCTAATTTTTTTTGTGTCCCCCTGACTATTTTGAACATTTCATGGATTTTCTTTTCCCAATTTGCAAATAAATGAGATTAAGGTTGTTTTTCAGGAAGCTTAATATAGCTTAACGTACAAAAAAAAGAACATTAAATGTTTTAGGATGTCCCTGAGCAAAAGGCATTGT
Organism: Spea multiplicata; assembly: GCA_009364415.1. NCBI lineage: Eukaryota > Metazoa > Chordata > Amphibia > Anura > Pelobatidae > Spea > Spea multiplicata. The sequence continues at coordinate 1,318 of VKOC01023658.1, forward strand.
GTGTTTACTTACGTTTCTACGTCATCATTGGTGACCATTTGCTCTACTCGATGTGTTTTGAAAAAAGTGTAAAATGGGACAGATTTTCTGGTTCTCTCCTGACGTTAGCTTTCCAGCACATCCAGATAGTTCTTTTATCTCTGGCTGCTCTCGGCAGCTGTGTCTAAATGGCATGGGGTTTTTAACCTGGTATGTTGAAAATCAGGAATACTAGCCATCAAGACAGAAGCTCTGTAGGCCGGGTCCCATATTCCTTGAACTGTATCCTTTATATAATGTTGTACAAGGCAAAAATGTTCATTGTTTGTATTGTCCTGTTCATATGTATGTATTTATCATATTTATTGTATAGATTTTATATCAATTAAGTAGTAATGTAACACTTCTGAGAACTAGGATCTCTAATATTGTATCCAGTGAATTAGGACCTTTTATTGTATCCTAACCCTTAGAGTTCAGCTCCAATGCAGTATTCATGTATAAGATCTGCCTGTAGAAATCTCCTTTTCGTTATGTTGTATCCTTCACATTATCGATTTCTCAACAGAACAGCTATGTGTAAGCTTTGAGGTTATGGACCCTGTTATATCTGTATCCACCACCTATTTTCTTATTATTTTCTAAGCTTGGCAGGACATGATAAGGAAGCTACGTGTAATCTCGTCAGACAACGACCTATTACAGTAAATGTAAACAGCAATATTCATGAGAGGGTTGATCCAAGGAGAAATCCGATTGCCACATTTGGGGTCAGGAAGCAATTTTTTTCCCTGATGAGACATAATTGGCCAGAGTTTCTACAGGGTTTTTTCGTCTTCCTCTGGATCAACCCATAATGAAATATAGAATGACAATGTTTATAATACAATTTTACTTAATAAAGTAAATATGATTCAATTCTCTGTCTTCCCTAATTTATTTCACCGCACAGAACACACATCTATACATAATGATGATCAGATTTTAGTGGAGAAAGTACAATTGGTAAAGATGATACCTTTAATGTCTAACTGACATGTAATGGATTGCAAGCTTTCAAGACTATTTAGGTTTCTTCAGGCATATTATATTCTAAGAGAATCCTATATTTAGCTGAACCAAATTTTCACTCTCTATCGATACATCATGTTATTGAAGGTTTTAGTAGAAGTGGCAAGGATAGATTTACTTGGATCCTGGGATGATTTTCTTAAACAAAATGGATCAAGTTTCCCAAACTGGAGTCAGCACTTCGCCATGTAGGCTAAGGTTCTCTGTATGCGTCTGAAGAATATCAATCTCTAGCTGGGTTGTAGGGAAAGATAGCAATGTCCAAGAAAAAAGGGCAGCTATCTACCATGACAACGTTAAAAAATTGCTGTTCCACCTACTTGAATTTTTTAGAACTGAGTCATTTAGAATTCATGTAACAGCTGAAAGCTAAAACATTTCTGTGAAATAAATAAAAACAATAAAAATCTTGTGAAATGTTGCCTCATTCATAATATTTCAGGGGGTGTTTAATTGCCATATGACAGAGACAGGCACATAAAGGTTGTTGTTTTGTTGTTTGTACATGCTGAAACCTTCCGATGAAAGGATAAAATTACATATTGACTAGAGTTTGTTTGCTTAACATGCAACAGAACACAAGTTATGTTTTTTTAAAGTGGAACAGCACCTTTAAATTCACACTTTGATACTATTGATGATCTAAATAATGTTTTGCGTTAGGGTAAACACAGAAAAATAAGTGACTTTGGAATGAATTATAGATTTCAGTATAGAAACATATATTACCAACAAGGTCCTTTATTCATGATGGATCCAATATAAATGCTATTAAACCTTTTAGGGCTATTGTTTTTCTGCTCATATTAAGATGAAACAGGAATGGACCATAGTGTAATTTGTACGCTCATCGCAATATTGAATCATTACAAATTCTTAGTAAGCACATATATCAAAAAACAAAATTTTATTGTAGATATATTTGTCTGCTCTTATTTCTAAAGATATGGCATATACCGAATGGACAATTAAAAAAAAAACATTTCACCCATCTACTTTGCACAAATACCAGTAACTTTATATGAATTTTATACATTTACTCTGTACAACAACTATAAATAGCTTCTAAAGTTTATTTGCCCCATGTCATTAATCCTTACACCTTGATATCTACTATCAGACACCAGGATTTTAATGGTAAGCTGTCTTAACCATGTGATGTTGTTTATGAACTAAAATATTCCATATATGTCAGACTTACAGCATGTGGAGTTCAGTGGGTCATGTAACGCAATGTCAGGTGACCCCGTGTTATTAGCTTGGCAGCTCGCAAAGCATCTTTAAAGGAAAGGCCACGTAATTAAAGGTATGGTATAGGTATGTAATAGAGTACTTATATTTTAGTGTGAGTGTTAGTCGTGTGTGTGTTAACAGTCAGTGTGCTTTAATACATATGCTAGTTACCTGTTGGATTGGGACAAGGAGCCTAGAGACCACTTGGCTTCACATGCCCTGTGTGCCAGAAGATGCCAGCTCTCCATTGATGGGGTCAGCCACCCAAACATTTTTTTGGAAAATGTTACATAGATTACATAGTTTTACATAGAAAGGGACGACAGGTAAGAACCATTTGGCCCACCCAGTCCACCCAAAAACCACACTCATTTTGTTAAGTAACTGCTTTAATCTTGTGAAAACTGGTATTTTTGTTAATGATGGGGTCAGAAATCTGGTAAGGATTTCTTAAAAAAATACTTTTTATTAACGGGATATGTTGCTGTTTTATACATAACAGAGCATCGAATATCAAGTGGTTGATATTTTTAGGTATATTCCAGGAAATGAGAAGGCATATATTTAGCTAACTATTATACTAATATTCAGTTGCTTTAAAAGTTTATAATGAGTATAATTTTAAGTAGTATTAAGGTTTCTACATAACTGGCATTCTTACAAAATAAGAATCATTAGTGGCCACAAAGTAGATTTTGAGTTCCAATTATAAGCTTATGTTAGCTTTGCTTTTTATTTTTCAGTACATCTGCAAAATAAATCTTAATTAAGGCACATAACAAAACAGGATTTTGTGCAATGGAAATCATGGTTACATAAAGTATTATGCATAATAGACTTGTGCATATGAATTCATAAGAATTAGAATTTTGAATTACTGAATGCTGGTAAATGCATACGAAGCCCCAGAAACGAGGCCAGACCCCCACGAATCAGACAAAAATGGAGCAAAAAGCTTAGGATTTTTGTCTGAAATGTGCCAGTCTACATTTACTCACTTTATCTCACACCCTCACTCACTATCTCACATTTACATTCTAGTTCACTCTCTCATGCTCTCTGAATGTTTCCCTACCATCTCTGCTGACCACTTTCACTTCTGCCTACCACTTCAGAATCTTCTTCTGCATTTTTTTTCATCTTCTTTCTTCTATCTTCAGTCCTTAATCTGGTATCTTCTTTTTTCATCCACATCTCCTCGGACATAACTCAATAACTTCGGTCAAATGGCAGCACTGCGGTGATGTTTTCTCTAATCCTCTGAAGCACCAACTGAGCTTTAATATGGTGGTGCTTGCTGTGATGCCATCTCCAGATTCTCCATTCTGTGGAGAGGATGTCACTGCAAGCGCCAATATGGCGGGGCTTGGGATGACATCATCTCCCCAATTCTCCAATCGCCAAAATGTTGGTGCTTGCGGTGACGTCCTCTCCTCTGATTCAAGCATTGGGAAGGTCATGATATGCCGTGGGTAGACTTTCCATTTCTCTTTGTTTTTGTCCGCTTTTGTTACTGTCTTATGTTTATTCCACATACTCATCTGTTGGTGCTCAATAAATGCAATTGAATTTTATAATAATACTGTGTGTTCACACAAAAGCAGTTTATATATGGGCCACCCCCTCCTCAAGCATCTTAGCACTCTCTTCTAGAAGAGTAGCATATAACTCTTCAATTCCACCTGGGCCATGTGTAGGTGATGCACAAGCAAATCCAACATTAGCACACCTCGTGTTATACATTTCTTGATTAGGACAGGGCAATGTGTAACAGATAAATGTGTCAGAAACCAAGGTTTATCATTCCTTCCAACAGGTTTGTTTCAGGGAGTGTAACTAGAAAGCATGGCTTTACCAAGACTTGTCCAGAGATCTATTTTAATCAGATAAGGAATTTAGAAAAATAATAATGTGTCTTAATTACACCATTTAATTCAAAATTGTGTTGAAATAAAACTGAGCCATGCAATAATGGGATAGATTATCTAATACTGTTTTGTTACAAAATGCACTCCAGAGCGTACAGTGATACTTGTTACAGGGCAAAATAATGTCTCGCATTCAGATGATTAAGCCAAATGAATTCATACACCTCAAATCATTATTTCAAGAAAAAATATACCCATTGTGAAAATACTGTTCACTTGCTCTTTCTGAAGTGTTGCCTATTTGGATCAATAACATCACTTAGTAACTATAACATTATCCTTTGAAATTAAAGGCTTTGGCATCTTACCAAGCTTTGTAGAATCAATGCTGTCAAGGTAGCTGATCTATCTTTTCTACTGAAAGACTGTAAGGTCATGAACACAATTCTCCTTCAAGTAAAATATATAATAAAAAAAGCAAGACATAGCTATAAAATTCTATTTAAGTTTATATGCTTAACATTTGACATGCATTATTATTAAATTCTAAACTGATTTTAAACAATGTATAATAATTTAATTTGGAATGTCTTTCATTTATTTAGTGAATAATAAAAAAAATGTGTAGTATGATTAAACTTATCGAACACATGCATGCATGTACACATATCTCTTGTATATATAACATATGTCATTTATACAAGATATATATTATAGGTTTTCTTTTCATCCAATAAACATAGTGCTTTAATAAGATAAAGAGGCGGATTGATTCACTGAGAGGGTAGTAGATAAGAAGAGCAGCCTTCCAGCATAAGTAGTAGAGGTTAATACAGTGTAACATTTTAAAAATTCATGGCATAGCCATAAGGCTTTCCTGAATGCAAGACAAGACCAAGGAGTTTTTAAGCATTATCTTCAATCAAATTCTCTTATTTGGTAATTTAAAAGAGGGGAGTTCAGAGAATAGTTAATTGAAGAAGGCTATTAAATGTTCGGGCTCCAAGTGGCCATCATGTGTACTCTTAATTTTGATGGAATTCATAGTTCCTGTAGTAGAATCCCACGTATTACATAAAAAAGAACAATTTTCTTTCTTATGCAAGAATCACAGATGATCAACATATAGTGTAATGTTATCTTACTCTTAGAGGTCAATGTAAATTAATGGCATTTTTCTGCATATTATATATTGCTGATTGATGATAATTGTTCACCTGCTAATCCACTACTCATTATTGCATGATATGCGTAACAATAGAAAAGAGAGATCACAGTAAGAATATAATGGGACAAAATTATGCCTTTCATTTTTACAAGAAAAATTAAATAAATGCTTGCTTCATCTCCATGAAGTCCCTTTTGATATCATTATCAAAATAATATAATGCTGTAATATAAATTGCATTGAAACTATTTTTTGAAGTATCTTCTGTCGGGTGAGTTTGATGTTCCCAGCTCCACCAATAATGGAATCATCAAAGGCTAAGGTAAAAATGTAGTCAGAGAAAAAAATTATGAAAAAAAGGGAGATGGGAGGTGTACTATTTATAGGTTCTGGGGAACCTATAGAAACTCTGGGGACCTTTATAATAATGGAAAAGACAATTTGTAATACCGGTACAGAATTAATAGAAAAACGAATCAACAGAATGTGTAGCAGTGCAAAACACATTGAATTCTATCTCACAAAACAGAAAATAAGATGAATGCTGGTCAAACATCTGTAACAATGCTTAAAACATATGTCAAAAGAAAATAATGTACATATTGGACAAATGAAATAATTCCATGAAATATTTTAAAAAGTATAAAACATTTCTTTTCCTGTTTGTTGTCAAGTGAAAAACAAAATTTAAAAAGTGTTCTATATAATGAATATGTCCTGTATTATAAGGTTGTAGGGATATACAATCTTAAGACAATTTATAAAGTTTGGCAAAATATTTATTGAGATTTATTTCAGAAAATATTAAATTATGCAGGAGATTTCGGTGAAGGGCTTTACAAATGTAGAATACGGTATATGTATATTAATATGTATTCTTGTGAGTACTAAGGGTAATATGTGCATGACCTGCTGCCAATTCAAGAGAGATTGTAAGAATTCATAATTACATAAAAAAGTAGACCTTAACCCCTTCCATTCCAGGGGTTTTTGGTACCTCAAGTTCCGGATCAATTTTGCTATTTTTGCGCTATGTCAGTTCAGCGAATATTCTCTTTTACTGTGAATAGTGTACCCATGTTAACTATTTTTTTTCAAGGAGAGATAGAGCTTTCTTTTGATACCATAGTTAGATGATTAGCTAAAAATTTAGGGTGAAAAATTTAGTAAAAACCCTATTTTTTCTAAATTTTCCCTCTGAATGCTCACAAAATTAGGTAAAGTGATGGAAAATCCCCTCCAAGTTTATCAATTCAGGTGTCCTGATTTCAGAAATACCTAATTTATATAGATTTTCCATACTTTCCCAGCACTTATAGGGAACAAGCTATAAAGTATACATTATTCGAATAATTGTTATGCTTATGGCTTAACGGCTTTGGGGGTTGTGAATGGGGGCACGAGGGTTATACTGGGTAGATGTTGTGTTAGGGCAATGGGATGTAAGGTTTTTTTCTTTTTTACTATTATCTTTTTTATATTTTTTTCATTTTATTTTTTGTATTTTTCTGCATTTTTTTAAAATGGTTAGAGGTCCTCTTAGGGACCTCTTGAACATGTTATTAATTCCAGTGATGTCACAATTGTTTTTTTTAATTATTATTTATCATGTTATTTTAGTGATTTGTTTATATTTTTTATCACCATCCATTTTTTTTCTTCTGCATTTAGTTTTTCAGCATGGGAGGAGGGTGAGAAACATGGTTTCTCCCTCTCTTCCCTACGACCCCCCCTGCACCGATCACACTGTGATCTCTATGCAGATCTCCACAGACTTGCATAGAGATCACAGTGTCTGTGCCTCATCGGAACTATCGGATATCCCTGCAGGGGATATCTTGTCCTCCGATGACCTTCCGGGTGACGCGACCTGGAAGGGAATGCCGATCGCGCAATCCGCATTTAAAGATGTAACAGTTTTCCGGCTTTCGTGTGAAACTGTTTCCAGCCTATTTCTCGTAGGACACACAGATACTGGGTCCATCCTCTGCATTGTAACTGTGGAAGAAAACGCCATAAAATACGCCAAGGCAAAACCCACATGGCTTTTTCATGGCGTTTTTTCTCTCCCACAGACTTCTATTGGAGAAAAACGCCAAGATTTCCTTGCAAAAAACATGAGTGTCAACATGCTGCGATTTTGAAAAACTGCCACAGAGCCCAAAAAGGCAGAAAACCGCCAAAAGAGGACTGAAAAAAACGCCAAACAGAAAAACGCCAATGGATATGGCATTGTGCGATTTCCTATTGAAGAACAGCTAACATCTGGCCGCAGCGTTTTTTCACCAAAAAAACGCTGTGTGGCTGAATTGGCATTATTATGGGCGTTTTTATAAAAAAAAAACCATTTATACTATTTCTGCAATATTAAGTTTTATATGACCTTTTTCTTAAGCGCATTACTAAGTGCAGCATTAATAAGATAAGTGAGAATGTAATGCCTTGTGTTTATGAATAATTAACATTTTCAAGGGGATTTTACTTTAAACAGCATGTACTTCTACTCTAAAAGCTGCCAACTACGAGGTATGAATGTAGTCAGTAAAGTGAATCATCCTTTAATAATGATTTGTAAGTCCGAGGAATATTTGGGATGCTTCAGACACATTGCAAAATCCAAAAACGTGAATTGTTTTGACTGTTGTAGCTTCGATTTTCCGGGCTAGGCATAACTCCCCATAAACCCCCCCCCCAATAATGACACCACACCATAGAATATGGATAAGAAAAGGCCTCAGCCAATTTTATTTATTAGAGTCATTGTCACGCCAAAACCTGAAGCAATAAACATAGGTGCGTTAACAAGGACAATGACTCAAAACACCAACATGTAAATATATACAATAAAACACCCAAGCTTGCCAAGTAATCCAGGTACCATAACCAAAAACCACTTAAGGAAGGGACATACCGAGATGCCCCCACCCTGACCTGAGGTTCCAGCACTGACAGCCAAGAACCTCCCACCAGATGTTACCAACCATTCACTTACCACCACATTAACCCCCTGGATACCTGGCAAGCTGCCGCCCCACAGACTGTGACAAACGACACAAACCTACAAACAAAAGAAAAAAGGGGAGGGAGGGTGGGACACGCAACCAGGTAAGCTAACCACAAAAAATGGTTCCTGAGCCCGGGAGAGCAAGCCACTTATTTATCTTCCCCCAACGTCCCACCCCCGAAATTCCCGCCAAAAAGCCTACCCCTCCTCCGCACAACAGTCAAGGCCCACTATAGCCCATGCTGCCCCCCCCGTGGGCATCATTCTCTGTCTTGTGCATTTGAAAATTGTAATTTGCCATATATTGTATTCTAACAGTAGCCATGACAGGATCCAGTAAGATAAATGTGTTATCGCAATGTATGTTACCATGCATTCTGTAATCCTACAGCTCAGCATTTTCCCCTAAATATGTGCTATATTATTGGAATTCTGTAATATTTCATGAATGTTTCATAAAAAGGTGTTTCAAAAAATCACATCACACTGATTGAAAAGAATAAGAATACCTTTTTTGTAATTTGACGTTTATATGCATTTTTCCAAAGGCAAGAGAATGCTCATACTGTTAAGTTTTGTTTTATGTCTGTTAAGCAGGCCTAGGTACCACAGTATAACGGACCCACTAAGCAGGAGTGGCGGCGTACACGCAGATGGTAACAGGACAAATCAGGACCTGAGGCAAAGGCACAAGAACTAAACACTCCGAGGTCGGGGCAGGCAGCGCAGGTTCAGAATCAGTAAACAAAGCCGAGGTCGGGGCAGGCAGAGTAGGAGCAAATGTCAGGAATAGCCGAGGTCTGGTACACGGAAATCAGGCAGCGTAGGTACAGGAATCACTAACGCAACACGAACACACACCCAGAGTAATAAAGACTCATTTCATGGGCACTAAGCACAGGGCAAGGGGGTTTAAATAGAACTAGAGGCAGGGAAAACAGAAAAACTGGCCAATGGACGCGTAATGACGTCATCGCAATGGCAACATCGCCAACACAACAACAAGCTCTGTCTGTGTTACCTCAGTGAGCGGCGCAGAGGTGCCACACAGGCAGAAGCGGTAATGGACGCACTCGCGGCAGATCGGTGATAATCACTCGATCACCGCAGACACGCTGCGGTGTGCGGTAGGCGTGCCCTGTCCCCGCGCACGCCCCTCCGTGCACGTGGTGCCCCGAGCGCGAAGGACCAGGATGGTGCGGATAGCGAGCACGGAAACGTGAGACACAGAGGGGGGGCGTGAACGGCCAGGAACTCCCCTCCGGACCATACCCCTTCCAGTCGATCAAATATTGTAGGGAGCCACAGTGCCAGCGGGAATCGAGCACCCGACGGACGACATGCTCCTCGTGGCCCTGGACAAGGACAGGAGCAGGAGGCCTAAGGGACATGGTATAGCGGTTAGTGACATAGGGTTTCAGGAGGAACACGTGTAACGTGTTGAGGATCCGCATAGAGGGAGGCAGTGCCAGGGACACAGCAACCTCATTGACCCGCTTGAGAATGCGGAAGGGACCAAGGAATCGAGGACGCAGGGATCTACAGGGTTGGCGGAGCGCTATGTGTCTCGAGGATAACCAAACCAGGTCATCGACCCTGTATCGAGGTGACGGAGCACGACCTTTATCGGCCGCAGTCTTACTGCGGACCTGGGCCCTGGCCAGTTGGGCACCGAGAGCCCTCCAATGGGTACGCAAGTCTGAAACCCTTTCCTCAACTGCCGGAATACTGACACTATGGGAAGTGGAGGGAGGAGGTAAGACCACCACATAGAAGGGAGAGCAGCGCAAGGAGTCGTGCAAGGCGTTGTTATATGCCAATTCAGCTAAGGGCAATAGGGTGGACTAGTTGTCTTGTTCAGAATCAGTAAACAAAGCCGAGGTCGGGGCAGGCAGCGTAGGAGCAAATGTCAAGAACAATAGCCGAAGTCTGGTACACGGAAATCAGGCAGCGTAGGTACAGGAATCACTAACGTAACACAAACACACACCCAGAGTAATAAAGACTCTTTGCACGGGCAATAAGCATAGGGCAAGGGGGGTTAAATAGGACTAGAGGCAGGGAAACAGAAAAACTGGTGCCACACAGGCAGAAGTGATAATCACCCGATCGCCGCAGACACGGCGCGGCAGCTTGACCCGAGCTGTCACTGTGCGGTAGGAGTGCCCTCTCGCCACGCACACCCCCACCGCCCACCCGAGACGGGACATCGTGGGACAGGTAGGTGTAACAATTTCTACACACTTGAACAAACAAACTATACCATAGAGCATCTGGGCAAGTACCTGAGATGCCCAATATATTCAGCTAGCATAGATTACCAGTATACTGGTTTTGGTGTTTTAATGCCATACACTTCAAGTAGCAGTCTTCATTCAATATTTTGATCTATCTGAATGACTTGAAGAAGGAAACCCTAGAGCACTGGGTGATTATGCATCTGACAAAATTTAGTTGGTCACCACATACAGTGGAGGGCTAGCGTTGTTTGGCTCAATGGGCAGGAAATGCCAAGTGGTCCCATTGTCCTCTAGTACCTGCCCACCTCCGTAACTCATATATATGCACTGGCACACATATTTACAACTTCACATAAATGCACAAACATACATACACCAACCCACATATACACATACTTACACTAACACACGCTTACACATATTCACTAACACACATTTACACAAACTACCTACACATACAGATTCATGATAACACACAAACACTTGTGCCCAGCGTGCACACTAAAAGACAGGGCTCTGCCATATGAGTGTCAATAAAGGTAAGTGGGGGTAAGTCATCATTTGTTTGTTACTGATCAAAGATTTACCATCGCTTGGAACTTTTTAATAGTTTAAGAACTTTTTCCATTAATAAAATTACTTTTGGGTTAGTTGAGGTTCCCCTTCTTTTAATAATGATTACATTTTCATAGCATCTATCTGAAAAGGCCACTCAAAACGGAAACTTCTGCACAGGTTCTTTATGACTTTTTAAAATAGATTCCTCTACAGGGTGCAATATCTCACAAAAGTGAGTACACCCCTCACATTTTTGTAAATATTTCATTATATCATTATATTAATAGTATATCATATTTTCATGTGACAATACTGAAGAGTACACCCATAAGTGGAAATGTCCAAATTAGGCTCCATTAGCCATTTTCCCTTCCCGGTGTCATGTGACTCCTTAGTATTACAAGGTTTCAGGTGTACATGGGGAGCAGGTGTGTTAAATTTGTTGTTATCCCTCTCACACTCTCTCATACTGGTCACTGGGCGTTCAACATTGCACCTCATGGCAAACAACTCTCTGAGATCTGAAAAAAAGAATTGTTGCTCTATATAAAGATGGCCTAGGCTATAAGAAGATTGCCAAGACCCTGAAACTGAGCTGCAGCACAATGGGCTAGACCATACAGTGGTTTCACAGAACAAGCCTCGCCATTGTCAACCAAAGAAGTTGAGTGCACGTGCTCAGCGTCATATCCAGAGGTTGTCTTTGGGAAATAGATGTATGAATGCTGCCAGCATTGTTGCAGAGGTTGAAGGGGTGGGGGGTCAGCCTGTCATTGCTCAGACCATACGCCACACACTGAATCACATTGGTCTGCATGGCTGTTGTCCCAGAAGAAAGCCTCTTCCAAAGATGATGCACAAGAAAGCCCGCAAACAGTTTGCTAAAGACAAGCAGACTAAGGACAGGGATTACTAGAACCATGTACTGTGGTCCGATGAGACCAAGATAAACTTATTTGGTTCAGATGGTGTCAAGCATGTGTGGTGGCAAAAGTGTGTCTTGCCTACAGTCAAGCATGGTGGTGGGAGTGTCATGGTCTGGGCCTGCATGAGTGCTGTTGGCACGTGGGAGCTACAGTTCATTGAAGGAACCATGAATGCCAACATGTACTGTGACATACTGAAGCAGAGCATGATCCCCTCCCCCCGGAGACTGGGCCACAGGGCTGTATTCCAACATGATAACGACCCGAAACACAACTACAAGATGACCACTGACTTGCTAAAGAAGATGAGGGTAAAGGTGATGGACTGGCCAAGCATGTCTCCAGACCTAAACCCTATTGAGCATCTGTGGGGTATCCTGAAATGGAAGGTGGGGGAGCGCAAGGTCTCTAACATCCAACAGCTCTGTGATTTCGTCATTGGGGAGTGTAAGAGGACTCCACTGGCAACCTGTGAAGCTCTGGTGAACTCCATGAGGGTTAAGGCAGCGCTGGAAAATAATGATGGCCACACAGAATATTGACACTTTGGGCCCAATTTGGACATTTCCCCTTAGGGGTGTACTCGCTTTTGTTGCCAAGGTTTAGACATTAATGGCTGTGGGTTGAGTTATTTTGAGGGGACCGCAAATTTATACTGTTATACAGGCTGTACACTCACTAATTTACATTGTAGCAGAGCGTCATTTCTTCAGTGCTGTCACTGATATAATAAAATATTTACAAAATTGTGAGGGGTGTACTCACTTTTGTGAGAAACTGTATAACCAGCTAAGTTATACTGATGCTATTTTGGGTTAATGTCGGGTAATGTTTCTTGCATTTTGAATGTGGACGTTTATTTCCTGTAATCTTTGATGTCTAGACAATTAGAGCATAAATGTCTTCCACCTTGAGTGATAATCTAGCATCATATCCAAAATATTAACACTTCCCTTTTCATCAAATAATCCCTGATTCTCAGAAAGAAAATTAAAGCAACTGGTAATTACCTATTATCAGTTAGGCCTAATGTGTTTAATGTACATTTTCACTCAGTATTGTAATAAACATTGTCATTACTAAAAATGAATATGAAATTCCTTATGGATCAGAAAGATCTAAATGATCTTAATCCTATAATTTGTTTCAGCTGGCAACTTTCAGATGTTGCACATTTGGAAGTTTCTATATTAACTTTGCTATATCTGTGTATTGATATCAGCACCGTATATATATATATATATATATATATATATATATATATATATATAGGCAAGGAAATCAAATACTGTCATTTCCCATGTTTAATTTAACTGTACTGTTTTATATTACAATTGTTTTGTTGTGTTTTTCAAAACTTTAATTGAATATTCCCTAAAGCACCATTTGGTAATATCATAATGTAGTTTTAAGGACTACATGTTAAATGGATTATGAAATATAATTCTACAAAGGATTATGATTGTAAGTAAAAAAAACATTAGATATCATTAAACGAAAACTGCATGAAGGTTAATTTCACTTTGCCTAGAAAAAACACAACGACCAACTGTATACATGCAGGTTTAAAGCAAATTAATGTTTTAATTTATTATAATGCAAATATATTGTGCTAGTGACCTACATTAAAGGTTAAATTCAGTATTTAGTAAGAGAGATAGAAAAGTTACATAAGGTGTTTACTACTATGCTAATCTGCATTGGTAAATTGGTGCAGTGGTACTGTGCTATCGGGGGAATAAATAAAAAGGACTAGTGTATAGCAGTGCTTAACCCCTTAAGGACAATGGGCGGTCCCAAAACCCATTGAAAATAATGCATTTTGAGCCGTACATGTACGGGCTTTGTCATTTAGGGGATAAATACTGTTTCTTACATTGTTTTGTTTAGGAGCAATGATTTGGAGATGTTTAGTAATTTCCCATAGGAGATTATAACATGATGCCGTGTAGCTTTTATTTATATAAGAATTATATTAACCCCTTCAGGACCGTTTTTTAACCATGTTTCCACTAAATGACCAGAGCAGTTTTTGTGCTTTTTGGTATGACTTTATTCAACTCTGTTTGTCCACTAACTAATTTAGAGGACCCACACACATTACATGTTGTTTTTTTATATGTTTATTTTCATTTATTTAGGCATTGCTGGTGTGCTGGGACTTGCGCCCCAATAGCGGCCAGCAAAAGAAAAACGGCTAAACAAAAGTATATGTTTTTTTGAAAGTTGACATCCCAAAGTATTTTACTAGGTGCATTTTAACACTTTTGATTTAACCATTTTAGTGCCAGTCTGTCCTAAACATTGCAATAAAATTAAATTTTTTTTCATTTTTAACAAACCCAGTCTATCCAAATATGTCAGTAAATTGTTTTCCCTAGGTATGTGAAATTACTAAAACAACATGTGATTTGCTTTAGAAACATCCCCTGAGTACAGGAATACCCCACATGCATGGGTAGGGCACTACGGGTTCAAAATTGCAACATGGGCATTACAGTTTTCAAACATGGAATTTTGACAGATCCGTTTGTTGGGTCCACATCTCATTGTGGGACACACACACTCATTCACAAACATTTAAATACTCATTCATTCCATTAATCACACATACTTGCTCAAATCCCCCACCCCCTTACCTGAACTGCAGATCTCCCACTCGCAGACTTCTGCAGGGGCCTGGCTGTGCGAGCAACTTCTCTGGCCCCGCCCCCAGAGGAAGGCGGGGGGAGGCAGAGTTATGTGACTCTCTGCTAGCTTCCTGTTCTCCTGCTGCTGCAGAAGAGATGCTGCTCACGACCAAAGCCCGGTAAGCAGCATGGCCCCAGCGGACATTTTTTGTTAGGTCTGCTTAGGAGACGACCTTGATTATAAGACGAGGGGTATTTTTCAGAGCATTTGCTCTGGAAAAAACCTTGTCTTATAATCGAGCAAATACGGTATATTTCCAAAAACTAGACAGCTTATTGCTTGGTTTCAGATTGTGGTTTGCAGAGGGGTGGAGATGTTTTAGGAAAGCTACAAGAGGAGAAAAAGATGAATAAAGGCTACAAAAGGCGGCTATTGGAAACCAGAGGGGGGGTGGGATCAATGTGCTTTACTGAACAACATTTGGCCAAACAAGAAACAATATCCCCAAAATACATATGTGGTACATATGCAGGACAAATATGCATAGTGATACAAAATATGAATTAGTACACTTGATTGCAGATTTGGCAACATCCAAATGAGGTTGAATACTTTTTTGACTATTGCAAGGGTCTCTTTTCAGATAGGGGCTTGGGATTTTTCAGAAATGTTCACTAATTCTTGCAAAGGCTTCTCTTCAGATGATGGTTTGCAAAGGGCTTGGATAGATTCAGGAAAACTACAAGAGGGAAAAGAAATGAATCAGAGGCCATATGTAGAGGGGTTTAAAGCAAAGGAATGCACTTTCCTAAGGTTAACAACATAAGAAAGAAATAGTGTCCTCAAAATGCATATTTGGTACATATACAAGAAAGACATACATCATAATATAAACTAGTAAACTTGCTTGCAGATCTGGTGAAGTTCAGATGAATACCTTTTTTGAGGGTCTCCCTTCAGATGGTGGTTTGCAGAGGGCTTGGGATGTTTCATGTAAGTTACAAAAGGAGAAAGAGATTGATGAAGGCCTAGATGTTTAATATTGAAGTGACAGAAAAAGGGTGTGTTGTTAAACAGTAAGAAGAACATTGAAGCTCTACTCAGCCCAATATCGTTATATGAAGCACTGTACAATATATATTTGTGCGGGTAAACTATGTATCTGAGCGAGATAGTATAGATATATATCTCCATACAGTGGTATATTTGCCTGTAAAGTTTCTCATAATATTGATTAAACTTTTCTCCAATTGCTTCTGGTGTAGAATATATAATGACCTTAGTGCTCTCCACCTCTGTGGTTGGATTTAACCTTTAAGAACTGGAGTGTCGGGAAATGATGTTTAATGAAGTCTATGGAGGGTGTGCTGAGCTACAAGATCTTCCCTTTAATCAGCCTATTGTTTTGTGGGAGAGGGCAATCTGCACAAAACCAGGAGGATTGCCCGCCACGTCACCGGGACCAGTTGCCGACGCAATCTCACCCGGGTCTGGACAGCTGTGCGATCACAGCCATCCGTGCATCCCCACCTGCTGGAGGTAGGCCTTGCTGGGTGCCAGATTTAAAAATCCAGATCTGCTTAGCACAGGCACCATGTTGTGGTCCTACCATGAGTTGGAGTTCGTGTTAAAAGTCTTTTTCGTGTTAAAAGTATTTTTCTGGAAATTGTCAGCCATGCTGAACGGGGCAAAAGCAAGGTACACAATGATTGGTACTTTCACTGTATGCCCCCACTAAGCATGACCAAGATTTCACCCCATGCAAAGGTTCTATGTGGAGAGAGGCTTCTGGACCCTGTTGTTTGTGTGTAAGGGACTGTCTGATGGTGTGCAGAAGGGACTGTGCAATGTGGGGATGAGTAGACAGATGATTTGTGCAAGGAGGGGGAAAAACATAGTGTTGTGTGCAGTGAGATGAGAGGTAACCTAATGGTGCTTGCGTAGGGAGGAGAAGATCTGCCAGTGTTGGGGTGAGGAAATGTTAGAGTGTTATGGGGTAGGGGCTGCTAGACAGAGTCATGGGCTAGGGGCTGGCAGATAGTATTTTGTGTGCAGGGACTGGGTGGTCAGATTTGTTGTATGTGCAGTAAAAGAAAAGAATTGCTAGTACAGTATTTATTACACTCACAATCATCTGTTTCTTCCCCTTCTATCCCGTCACTTTCTGCTGTAAAACACCCTATATCTAATATGTATGCTGCGGGCATATCAAGTTAAAGAATGGTTAAATTGACAACATGAACTGGTTAATCAATAGAAAGAAAACTCTCATTCATATTTGTTGATAGTTCTGCGAATTGAAGAAGCACTTCTGCTGCTATCTTTTGACATTTAAGGGCTAGAAATGTGAAAGATATTTATCACCAATAGTAATAACAATTCCAGAGCTGACAAAATGTTGTCAGCATTCTGTATTTTAATAGAGACATAGTGTTATAGTCGTTATGGGCTACAGATGCACATTAGTTTTACAAATGTAAAAAATCACGTTTATAATTTATTTCATAGTTTTGATTCATTACCAAAGTGTTTAGGAGAGTAGATTGGAAAATATGTCTGAGGACAGGAATCAAAAATGTTCAGAATCTGACATAGGACTTCTAGTGCCCTGTACGCTATTTTTACACCTTTACAGTGTAAGCTTACTTGTTAATATGAGAGAGAAATAATATTATTCCAGGAAAAAAAATGTTATAGAAAAAATGCAGTAATAGGTTGGGGTATCTGCTTACCTAGATATATTCTGCTTTTGGGTGGGAGACTGGGACAATAGATCCATTGGTTTACTTGTGTAGCCACCAGGATGCTTTAAAAACCCTATGGTGTGTGGGGGGTCATATTCGGTTTTGGCCAGGTAAATGCTGCACTTTCGGTTTCAGTCCAGAATTCGTTTCGGTGCATCCCTACTACTAAGCCAGACAATGAAGTGGTAGGCCTACACCACATCAATGTTTGGCGTAGTATATAGTGATTGGGGTTTTGTTACAAGTTTTGATTCCTTTCTTTTTTTGGGGGGGGGGTGCCAGACGAGTAGTCCGCACAGGGCGCCAGAACA
>VKOC01023659.1:0-44974 GCA_009364415.1 Spea multiplicata
GGTAGATAGTGTGAGAAGGGGGGTAGGGAGGAAGTAGATAGTGTGAGCGGGCTTAGATAGTATGAGAAGGGGGAGGGGGTAGAAGAAAAAGAAAAAGTGTAAGAAAATGTAGATAGTGTGAGAACGGGGGAGAGGGGGTACATAGTGTGAGAACGGGGGATAAAAGTAACAAAAGGGGGGTAGTAAGCATATTGAAATAAAGAGTGAGAATGAATGAATATGTGGATGAATTGTGTGAATGAGTAAGATAATAAATTAATCCACGTGTGGATGAATTGTGTGAATGAGTGAAATAATGAATTAATGTGTGGATGAATTGCTTTAATTATTGTGAGCTGGGCTGTTTGGGGACAACGTTGGCTTACACTGGGCTGTTCGGGGACAAAGTTGGCTCGCACTGGGCTGTTTGGGGACAAAGTTGGCTCACACTGGGCTGTTTGGGGACAAAATTGGCTCACTCTGGACTGTAATTTGTTTGTGTAATCTGAGTGCTGGTCATGTTCTATGTGGGCAGTGTGGAATTTTTATGAGAATTCCAGTTTATACCTGCAAAGCTGGGTGTGTGTTATACTGTTGATCCATATCTGCTATGCTATGTTTCCATACATTATTTATGTATACCTGCAAATACAGGGTTTGTAGGTCCTATTCAGTTAATCTATACATGCATGTGCTGTTTCCATGTGTTGTTTGTTTGATCTATACCTAAACCAGGGAGTAAAAGAGAGGTAGGGCTTAGTGAATGAGGGACAAAGGGACTCAGGGGATGATTACAGGGGGTTGAGGACCTCTCAATGTCACAGAGTATACACAGAAACAAAGGTTGAAATGCAGCACTCAGTTGTGAGATGGTGCACGAGCTAGGGTACCACCAAGTCCTTCAATAAATCCAAAATAGAGAAGCAGAGGCTCAGCACTCAAATGGTAAAGTGAGTTTATTTCACACAGGCAACGTGAAAGACCTGTGTGTCGAAACATTGCCTGTGTGAAATAAACTCACCTTACCATTTCAGTGCTGAGCCTATGCTTCTCTAATTTGGATTTAATGTCAAGGAGTAGTCAGAAGGGGGGAAGACTGCACTGACTCTCACAGTCGTCCCCTAATCTAGCAGAGGGAGTGATTGCATGCTAGGTTAGCTGTTTTTTCCTATATTTAATGTATTAAACATACATTATTTTTACCAGTGTTTCAAGTTATATATTATTGTACGTGTTTGCAAAAAAGAGATGGGGAGAAAGTGGGGATCTGATGGGGGAAAATGCTGCTCCCCCCAGATTTTTAGAGGTTCCTACGCCCATGCTGAACACTGTCCTAGGCCTGTCTTAGCTTAGAAATTCTTTGTAAACTGATCTTAATTACTGGCACTATGACACTAATTTAAACAATACAGTTGGAACTTAGACTCTTCTTATGACAACACCTATAGCTGTCTTTTTCTACGAGTTTCTGAAATAAGACTGAAAGTTCACTGCTGCCCTCTGGCAAATCATACAGTTCGTGTCCTAAATGAGAAATCCCAAGAAATGCATTTTACAAAACCTCAACTTATATCTGTCATACAAGTAAGGATGAACATTTCAGGATACCTGGGGCTCCTGTCATATGGTTTGATCTTGCTCTGGCTTTGATTTAGCTGACTTCATCTGAAAAAAAACAATAACTAGAATCCATTTTAACTCCTATTTCAGAGCTTAGCTTCAGTTCAGTCACATCAATTGCATAGCAGATACAGATTTTTGTAACTCCTTTTGTTTTTTAAAGAGCTCACCAAATTCACTGTCATACATGATAATTTGCTCGTACTTGAAAATCGGTCTATAATAATATAATTCTTTACATCATAGACCATATGTGTTTCCAGTGACATGACTTGCTTAGATTGTCTCTCAGTGAGCATATCTCTGCTTTTTGATTGATGTACATGTAAAAGAGATATTTTTCACAAATAAAATCGAACAATAAAAAGTTGATAAATCGATAAACACAAAATATGTCTAGTGCAGCTACAGCACACCTGTTAAAAGGGATGTTGATATATTTCAAAATGCACGCCACAATCATTTTTATAGGTGCCAAATAAATTCGCTGAAAAGTTTAGTCATTTTAGTTAAGGGTTAACGCAACTGATCTTTGTTATAAAATATCTATATGTTAAAAGTATTAAAATGTAAAACTAGATAGTGAGAGGCATGTAAAAAGACAGACATACATTCAGACACATATAGGAAGAATATCATTTAAGCAACTTAACATTTTTTTTCAATCATCAAATTGTTTGAGGTTGATTAGTAAATTTGCTGTAGGATCATATATGTGCATTTCTGTAACCTCTCATTGGTGTGCCTTTGAAATACCATTCTTCCCTGCATGTTCTCAAAATGTTTGCTTCACATTTATTGATCTCCTTCACCTTCCTGTGGAAGGTTTTATTTTCATCTGCAGTTGTCGGTGCTACAATCTTTGACAATTGGCATAACACTTAAATAGTCAATCTGAATAGTTTTACCTATATTCAAAAATAAAATGATCTATAGCTACAGTTTTTAAATTTTCCGCAACTAATGAAAGAAATAACTTATGTGTTTCTACCTATGCCGTTTGAATTTTGGCAAAAAGTACATGATAGGTCATACATTTTACTAGGTAAACAGAGGATACCAATAAGGATATCGTTGTTACTTTTTCGTCTAATCTAATACGGTCTATATTATTGTTTATAGTAGGTGGATCTTAGATGTCTGATGTCTGATGTCTTATGTCTGATCTTAGAGAAGGATTAGAGAAGGATTGCAAGCACATTACACATGGCCTAGAAGTCAGCAGCTTCACAGAACTCATGTCTGACCCATGCCGTGAAATAATACTAGATCAGCGATATAAAATTAATATGTTGATTTAATTTGCAATTGCTTAACATATAGTAAAGTTAAAACAAATTCAGGTTTTGAAGCTGACCTCATTACAGCCCTGAAATATCACCAAACTGTAAGGTCCATTAGAATCTAATATATATGTAATGTATAACCATCTGCTCCTTAGCAGGTCTAAACATTAGGTAAATACAACCTTAGATGAAGAGCAACACATGATATATCACACTGTGTTATGAGTTATTCACCCAAAATAAAGCTTAAATAGAGAAGCCATGTGTGGAAAAAGTACTCTCTTACTGCTTCCATATAAGTTAAGTTGCTAAGTAGCAGACATGTCCTTCTAATCAAATGCCCTTGATTATTGATCATCAGTAAGTGTGACCTCTATAAAAGCCAAAGTTTTAGCAGTTTGTTGATCTGGAGCAATCAGGTGTGTGTTAACACAATGCCAAGGAGGAAAGACATCAACAATGACCTTAGAGAAGCAATTATTGCTGCCCGTGAATCTGGGAAGGATTGTAAGGCCATTTCCAAACAATTTAAAGTCAATTATTCTACAGTGAGAAAGATTATTCAAAAAAGGGGAAACATTCAAGACAGTTGCCAGTCTTTCCAGGAGTGGACATCTCCGTAAATTTACCCCAGGGTTATGACAGTACAATTAGAAAAAGACTGAACAAGTATGGTTTGTTTGGAAGGGCCGTCAGGGGAATTCCTCTTCTCTCTAAAGCAAAACATGACAGCACAACTTAGGTTTGTAAGGCTGCATCTGAACAAACCACAAGACTTCTGTAAAAATGTCCTTTTGGAGGGGAGATTTTTGGCCATAATGCACAGTACCACATGGCGAAACCAAACACAGCATAGCAGCACAAACACCCCAACTATCAAGCACAGTGGGGGACTGTTGATGATTTGTGCTTGTTTTGCAGCCACAGGACCTGGGAACCTTGCAGTCATTGAGTCGATCATCAGCTCCTCTGTATACCAACCTATTCTATAGTCAAATGTGAGGGCATCTGTCTGACAGCTAAAGCTTGGCTGAAACTGAGTCATGCAATAGGACAATAATCCCAAGCACACCAGCAAATCTACAGCAGAATGGCTGGAAAAAAAGTATCCAGGTGGTGCAATAGTCATAGTCCAGACCTCAACCTGATTGAAATGCTGTGGCAGGATCTTAAGAGAGCTGTGCATAAACAATTGCCCGCAAACCTCAATGACCTAAAGCAATGTTGTTAGGAAGATTTGGCCAAAATTCATCCACAACAATGTGAGAGACTGATGAAGTCATACAGAAAACTGCTAAAGGTGGTTCTACAAGCTATTAAATCATAAGGTGTACTTAGTGTTTCACACATGGCTTCTCTATTTTGGCCCTTACATTAATGCAGAGTTCACAGGAAGCACAGTTTATAACAGTAATGAACCAGTTTAGGCAACTACAACCAAAGTAAGTCTACAGTATGGCAGGATGGGGTCCGAGAGTCCCCTACCAGTCTGGAGTCCTGGAGCAATTGCTCCATGTGTCCCTTTGTTTATCTGGACGTAATTGGACCTAATTAATAAGGTCAAACACCTTTCAGAAGTAGTAGACAGTGGCTAGTGACATAAAGGAAACTGGGATTTATATAATCAATAAACTTGTGCAAATGGACCAAAAAAGAGTTTGTTTTCGCACTTTTATTTGTTTTCGCACCACAAATTTTGTTTCCTGACCTTCGGTTCAGACAAAAATCAGGGGATTTTTACATTCATTGTAACTCACCCTCAATCACTTTCTCATGCTCTTTCACACTCTCATTCATTATCTCACTCGCGCTCTTTCTGAATGTCTCCCTACCTTCTTTGACGACCGTTTCCATGCCCCCATCTCCTTGCAGCTCAGTCGGCTACTACCCCTGCATCTTCTTGTGTTGATGTCTTCTGCCTTTGTCCGAAAAATCTTCTTTCTTCATGTGCTTCTGTCAGATGGGGGGTTGTGGAGCGTAGAGCAGGAATGTGAGAGTCAGAGAGGTAATCATCAAAATAGTATATTATAAGAAAGGGCTAATCCAAAATAGTAGTCAAGGCAATCCAAAGGTCAAGGCAGGCAGAGTCCAAGGACGAAAGCCAAAAGGTCTACACCAGCAAATCACCCAAACAAAGCTTTACCGGAGATAGGCTAAAGGGAACAGCAACAAAGCATGTAGCTCAATTAACAAGCATTGAATGAAGGGAATGCTGGTCTTTTATAGTGGTAGCAGGTGTAGACCACTCCCTCTAGCACCTGGTTTCCTCTCCCTTGTATATCAAAGATAGAGGTGCTGTGAGAACACTCCACCTCTATATGAGAACCTCCTCCTGTGTTGTGAAACCACACCCCCTCACAACCAGAAGCGGGTGAACGCTTGTCCAGCACGGCGCGCGGCGGAATCAAGGCCGAGGATGTGGCCTACCCCACGGGCGTGCGGTCGTTCCACAAGGGGCTTGTTGAACGGGAGCTGCCCCATGAGGTGAAGAATCCCGGGGCGAGGTAGGAGCGGGTCTCTGACCTTGACAGCTTCTCTGGACAACTGGACATAGTTTCCCGGTGAACTTCTAAAAAATGTCCACCCTTTTGCGGAAGGCCTCAGAAACACCAGAATAATGCAGAACGATAAGAGTAGAAAGAGGAGCAGAAACACTTCTCTTTGTTAGCAAATCTGTCTTCATTATTCTGACCTCCTGGAGACCTTAGGCAATAGGGCAGAGCTTCTGTTCCTCCAATCAGGGAAGAGGGTGTGTCCAAGGCAATGCATATTAAAGGATACAGGCTAAAGGCCATTAACAAGAAAATAACAAGAAAATAAATGGCACCAAATGGCACCAAATGACTCGCAATTAGTCTGGTAGACGCTGCAAGAATGAGAACAGAACGTTTACTACTGGAACTGAGACAGTGAACTGCCGATTTATTAAAATTTTGTAAAGACAACCCATCACATTCTAGAATATCACCAGTCCTAATTATTCTTCCCATATTCCCCCAATTGAAGGAACGGGGACAATCTCTCCCATGATTGTAGGAACGGGCACACCCTCTCCCGAATTGGAGGAACAGGGGGAAAGGGTATACCCAGAAATTCTGTCCTTGTGCAAATCTGATATATTAGTTGCTGCATTTACATTTAATTAGGACTGGTGATATTCTAGAATGGGGCAGGTTGTTTTTATAACAGTTTGTCTCCCAGATGTGTAGCAGACTTAATGATGGATTTTGGTGCCATTTCTTTTCTTGTTATTCTGCTGGTCTATAGCCTGTCGCCTATAACAACCTTTTGCCTTGGGCACACTCTCTTCCCCGATTAATGGAATAGGCAGAACCGGAGGCTAGATTAATGAAGACAGATTTTCTAGGAAAAAGAAGCATTTCTGCACCTCTCTTTTGTTGTGAATCTATCTGCATTATTCTGGTCTCCCTGTGGACTTCCAGATAAGGGCAGAGCCCTTTTGCAGACGTTCACCGGGAGGCCATGTCCAGTTTTTCATGGAGCAGCAGACAAAGAGTGAAGACTTTTGGAACAGCAGATGAAGAAATAAGTCAGAAGAAAGAAGCTAGAAGAACAATAAAATGTAATTATGAGCAACAAGGAGACAGGGGCACAGTTGTGGTCAGCGGAGAAGGTAGGAAGGCATTTAGAGAGCGCGAGACAAAGAGTGTGAGAGAATATGAGTAGGAGTGTGAGACTGTAAAAGAACATGAGAGTAAATGAGTGTGAGTGGAAAAAAAACTGTGAGATTCCATTGAAAATTCGTTTTCATTTGTTCTGTTGGGGGTCCATCCTCGTTTTCAAAGCTTTGTACAAATTGACAAAATTGGCAAATTTGTTGAAGTTTATATCCGTATGAATCCAAATACAAAAGTATAAAAATCAAAACACTGCCAACTACTAATATTGCTCATTAGAGTAGCTCCTCTTCAAATAAAAACTCTTCAGTAAAATATCACAGAGAGTCTGCTACAAGAAGCGATCACAAAAATGCACTATAGAAGAAAAAAATGGTGAAATAAATGTCTTAAAAAATCTTATCCCCTTTAATTCTAGGTTTGACATTGAATTGATCCATGCTTATTCTTGTCAAAAGAAACTGTGTAACAAATACAGTATGACGATTACAATATGCTAAACATGTTAATCAATTCACGACAAAGCCCATACTTGTACAGGTTCACAAGGTTCACAAAAGAGTGGATAAACGGATATATAATTAAAGCAATATCTTTACTTTTCAACCACTGGTAAGAGTGCATATTTCGAATAGATTAATCTACTATTTAACTAGAAATTATTTTTCTAAATAAGTAATGAGGGTTGCTAGTCGAGAATATGATCCAAAGATTTTTAAAATGATCATCTCTTGGTGTTACGTTCAATGCTCTTTCATACTAAAGATGATAAGCTGAATGGAAGAAAACTGACAGTTTCACTGAAAAAGACTACATATTAAAGTGCTCTAGGAGTATATCTCTGTAAGTGCTTTAACATGTGTTCTTCAAAAACTAAAGAAACACTTAGCAGAGGTAGAGGCTGCAGTTCTGATTCATGCAACAGGAAAAAAGCTCTTATTGAAATCAGTGGGTTTACTTTCCATACATGTGCTTGGGGTGCTGAGCAGACCTCCACCCACAGTGTGCACTGAGCCAGTCCTGGAGCTGACTGACTATATGTCTATCACACGAATGGAGAAGTGTTCTGCTGAGCACATTTCCTGCACCATTCCCCTGCTGTGCACATACAGGGGTGTAGGGCACCACACAAATTTAAAGAGACCACACAGCTATCATATCATATATATATTCAAAATCTGCTTATGAAAGCTGGAATGTCCCTTTAATAAACATTATACATTGAAAATACTACACCTCAATTTAAATTTGAAGAACATTTGCTGCCACAACTACTAAAATCCAATAGTTTAATTGGATCTCCTGGGAAACATATCATGTAACCTAGTTGGGCTGCAATGCTGTACACACTTTCTTTAGAAAGTGACCTTCACATGGCATAAATAGTTCAAAAGAATAAGATGTTGTTATCATATACGGCAAATGTTCCTTGACTTCAATAAGACTGTTTTCATATCCCAAAAGTAAACATCTGAGCAGATATATTATCCACTGTAATTGTCATCTACTTTTAAAATATTAATAAGCAAACATTAGAGTGTGCTACATGTTAGTCTTATAATTCTAGGCTTACCTTTTTCTTCTAGTTAATTTATATACACTTTATTTCCAAGTTCAGGAAAGAAATGTGATTGACCTCTATTTTGAGTTTTGCAAGAGCTCAATTAAGCAAAACATATTTATTTTAAAGTCAGTAAATCATAGCAGGCATAAGTTAGTGAGAAGTGGGAACTGATTTATAAGATCTTAATGCATTATGGACCACTTGAGAGTACAATCTTAGTATATAGTCATTACTTTCAAAAATGATATATTTATCCTTGTAGTCATTTATTTATAAACCTGCAGGGTTTCAACTGAGCTGTGCAGTTGGGGACTAATAGAGGTCCAGACTTAATTTCACACAAACATCACCAATCCAACAACTGTCTGGATTATTATGAGTTTTACAGCAGTTGTCTCTAAATCCTGTCTTCAAGCATCTGATTTTTAGGTAATTATGTTTAGAAAGGTACATAGTATAATGTTGTTTTAGAACGCATATGCTGTATCTTAGAGATCAGGTAAACATGTACTCTGAATCACTTTAATGGACATTTCATTGACATCATAGTTATATGAATTGAGCTGTTGATAAATAGTACTCAACATTGGAAATGATTCCATTCACTTTCAATTATATAGTAACAATTTAGAACATGGGTTATACATTTATTTTATAAATATAAATCAAGTTGTGCTTTTAGGATTAGTCACTGTCAATAAATATTGCATGAATGGGCATAATTGTCTGACAATTAGTGGCATTATTGTAAATGGGTGGGTATTCTGTATTTTCCACCAGCTAAGTGAGCAAGAATCTTGATATTATACTTATTACAGTATTACATTTTATGTATATAGTGTACCAACACAAAAATTATTATTGATGTTCTCTAACATTATTGTAGCGTGGGGAGAATATGAGTTTAAAAATAACATTTCAGCTAACAATATGCAATGTTACCAATAACAATGTTAACATTGGCAATTGTGGTATGTGGTAATATGTGTAATATGACACTATCCTAGTATTTAAAAAGTTATTCCTTAACAGGGTTTTATTTGGGTGTAGGGTGTTTAGTGTTTTCCTTACTGCCCGGGATTAAACATATGTCAAAGAACAATAAAGCATGGAGCAAACACAGGGATTGATGTGAATGTGCAGTGGTCTGTCGTCTAGTGAGGCTTCTTTCCTCCTGACCAACCTTGGTAGCAGGTGGCAAAATACTCACCATTATGAGTGAATGGTGAGCATGGGGCGTAGGAACCGGGGGGGACGGGGGCGGACCGATAATAAAGAAATCCCCCCAGGGCCGTAGGACTCCCCCCAAGAGGGGTGCCAAGCGGTCGTTTTCAGCAACCGCTCTGCGTCCTTCTGTCTCCTCTGCTCCCTGCCGCCACCCGCCTCAACTCTGCCCAGACTGCAGTTGTGGGAGTGTGAGGCATCTGTCTCAGTGTCGGCGCTTCATGCTGAGTGCCGGCATATGACGTCATATGCAGACGCTCAGCAGTGAAGCCGCGTGCTCCCACCACAGGACTGCAGGGTAAGTGAACTACAAAGGGGGGTAGGGAGAGGGTAGCTAGTGAGAAGGGGGTTAGAGAGAGAGGGTAGCTAGTGAGAAGGGGGTAGGGAGAGGTAGCTAGTGAGAAGGGGGTAGGGAGAGGGTAGCTAGTGAGAAGGGGTAAGGGAGAGGTAGCTAGTGAGAAGGGGTAGGGGGTAGCTTGAGAAGGGAGGGTAGGAGAGGGTAGCTAGTGAGAAGGGGTAGCTAGTGAGAAAGGGTAGCTAGTGAGAAAGGGGTAGGGAGAGGGTAGATAGTGTGAGAAGGGGGGTAGATAGTGTGAGAAGGGGAGAGGGGAAAGATAGTGTTAGAAAGGGAGGGGAAAGATAGCGTGAGAAGGGGGAGATAGGGTAGATAGTGTGAGAGATGGGGAGAAAGTGAGGATCTGATGGGGGAAAATGCTGCCCCCCCAGATTTTTAGGGGTTCCTACGTCCATGATGGTGAGTGTCTCATGACCATTGTAAAATCTGTCACCATTATTCCAAAATCTGTCACCATTACTGAAAAATAGGGACATGATCCAGCCTAGCAGCAGCCCTTTCCAATCATGTGATTCAAGTTCATGAGAGATGTGTCAGTTTTGTCAGTGAAGTTAAGCCATTAACGCAATTGACAACTCTAATGAATAGCAGAATAAAATATATATATATAAATACAATGAATACGTGAGAGCGGATGAAAAGCGAAACCCTCAGTTTGTTCATCTGAAATTTGCGGGCCCTTTCACACTTTTTCACACTTCTTGTGCACTCTCTCTCATGCTCCCTAAATATTTCCTTACCTTCTCTACCGATCACGTCCGTTTCTGCTTCCTAATTATCTTGTTCTTCATCTTATCTCTTCTATCTTGTCAATATCCAAACCGAAAGGGCAGGGAACATAATTTGTTACCCAAAAATGAATGGGCCAAAAACAAACTGAAAAATTTGTGCGAATCACTGTCCCTTTGGCACACTAAAATGAATTATTTTTGATTAAGGTCACAAAGGACTAAAACATTGATTCTACCTATTCAACTATTAACATATTATATGATAATTGATTGAGATGTATGGACATTTTTGTAAAGGTGTGCAAGACATATGCCTCTTCTTAAATTAAAATACATAGGGGATACCAAATGCAAAATGCATAGGCGTCTACCACATCAATGTCTGGCTTAGTATGTAGTGATGGGAGTTATGCTGTACAATTGTCAATATCTGGCTCAGTATATAGTGATGTTGTACCACTGTCAACTAGATTGTAAGCTTGCAAGAGCAGGGTTCTCTTCTCCTATATAAATCAATGTAATGGCTGGCTCAGTATATAGTGATGGGAGTAACAATCTACTGTAGAGCACAACTCCCATCACTATATACTAAGCCAGGCACTGGTGGTGGTACAGCATAACTCCCATCACTATACACTGAACCAGACATTGACAATGGTACAGCATAACTGCAATCACTCTCACATACTTACTTTGTCATACTTTCTCTCAATTTCTCTGTACCATTCCTCTGTTACTGTCTCTTTTCATGCTGCATATCCCTTTCCTTCTCCACCTCATCCTCCTCATTCTTCCTCTGGACTCTTCCTATAAAGTCTTCTTTATCAATGCAAGGGCCTTCTGGAATCACGTAGGGGGTGGGCGCGGCTTCAGTTCACAGCATCAAATCCTGATGCACAGCATCATTTGTCAGTGCACATCGCAAAGGAGCAGGATTGGAGGTCTGTATTAACAGACCTTCCGCTTCCTTGATTGATTTTAAGCCAGTTAGAGGGAGATCCTGGATCTCCACAACCGAGCCTGCTCTTCCTGCTCCTCCTGCTCCAGAAGAGTTGAGTTGCAATTCCTTGACTTCACTATACATCATACCCCTGTGAGCTTGGCTGGCCCTCTATAATGTTTTGTTAAATCAGCAAAATCTCTTCAAAGTCTCCTTAAACATTGAATTATACCGTATTTGCTCGATTATAAGACGACCCTGATTATAAGACGACCCCCCAAAATCTGAATATTAACTTAGGAAAAATAGAAAAAGCCTGAATATAAGACGACCCAAAGGAAAAAAAGTTTTACCAGTAAATGTTAATTCATGTAAACTATTTTTTTTAATAAAAGCTATGATTGAGAAAAATATTTTTTTTGTTTTTATTTCCTTGTATTTTCCAACCTGTCCCCGTTACGCACATCTGCCCCCAGGCTTGCCACTCCAATATGGCACTGTGGCCCATGATATGCCTTTTAACCCTCTATATGCCACTGTGCCCCATGGTATGCCTTTTGACCCCCTATGTGCCACTCTGCCTCCAGAAATGCCTTATACCCCTATATACCATTCTGGCATTTAGGGGGTTAAAAGGCATATTATGGAGCAGAGTGGCATATAGGGAGGTGTAAGGCATTCCAGGATGCCTTACACGTCGTCTTATAATCGAGCAAATACGGTAATTGATATAGGAACAACTCAGCTCTTCTTACAAGAGAAACATGTTGTTGTTGTCCCTTCATAATGAGCAGTGAAAGGAGAGCGTTAAAACCTCGACTCTCCTGGAAAGACTCCTGTCAACTTTTCATTTAGTAAATAAACACCAAAATAACCGTTAAGACAGATATTTATCGGCTAAACTCAAATGCATGTACATATATTACTGTGATTAAAATATTTAGATAGATATAAATATAAATAGCTATTTTGGCAAAAAAATATTAAATCATATTTAGGATTTAAAACAATATCTGCTAATGTAACTGCTTTGGCTCTAATGCTTGCGATTTCAAGTAAATATAAGACCATCAGTATAAATCATAAAGTATTTATAAGGTCATAAAAAGCAGTGTAGTGAATCATACATATAACCTCAGATTGTTAGTGTTTATAAATATAACAAAACAAGAGCCAAAAGCATGATATTATTATGATTTTATTGAACTATGCAACAAAATATTTATTTATTTACAAGGGATGCTCTGGGCTAAAAACAAATAATGAAGTCATTCAGACTATGACCTGACGGCAGTTGACATTCATCAGGAACCCTCAGCAAAACGTAGAATGATTGACATATCTTAACAATGTAAGCCTAACTACTATAAGGTCTCAATCCACTATAGTTACAAATTGCTTTTAATATTTAACATTATAATGAAAACATCAATTACTATTTTGCGTAAAACAATATTATTTTCTAATGATCTGATCTGTTAATTCATAAGTAATATACTTAAAACACCGTATATACTC
The DNA here is from genome assembly GCA_009364415.1 of Spea multiplicata. Taxonomy (NCBI): domain Eukaryota; kingdom Metazoa; phylum Chordata; class Amphibia; order Anura; family Pelobatidae; genus Spea; species Spea multiplicata. The sequence goes on from VKOC01023659.1 coordinate 12,856, forward strand.
ATGCATAAATGCAAATTGTTAAAGATAAAGCAAAATACAATTAAAACTGTGTAACCTACACACAAACACTAACACACACACATAGAAACACACTATTCACTGAAGCCTCAACCTGTTCTCAACACAGCTAAGCAGTGAGGGATGCTAGTACTACTGGGTCACATGCTACATGACCCTGCATGACCCAGTCATCTTCTAGTCTTTCTTGTTGCCCCCCACCCCCAATCTGCTCAGAGAATTAGTATATAAGTATATTTCAGCAGTATAGCTTTAATGACAATTAGGATTCAAACATTGCTTATAACCATGATATTTCTTTATTCAACTTTGCTTTCTAAACCCAAAATCAATTTGCCCTTTTGGTTCTCTTATAACTTAAAAATTGTGTTTTTGAGTACATTGAAAGAATTTGACTCTTTCAAATGATCAGCTGGGTTATGTTAACCTTTAAATTATTAAGCTTAACACAACTAACACAGATTGAAGCAAATGCTCGATGGTACAATTGGGGGTGTACCAGCCTGATCTCCTTCGCATTGGGGAGAGATCTTCCCAATGCTAAAAAAAGCAAGTCATAGTAAGTTCTGCCTCTAGGAGGGACTTACCAGGAAGCAACTCGATAGGGCAATCATAAAGATGGTGGGGTGGAAGGTATTCAGTCTGTTTCTTGTCAAACACAAGAAAAAATGTGTCCAAATCGTTTTTATCTCTTTTATTTCCACTATTTCCCTCCCTTATTTAATCTTACCCTCATTCATTTTTTTACTTTTCAAGATTTCTTAAATTTTTCTGAGTAAAGCTGGCATTGGTTGATTTCTGGAATCTTAAAAATGCCCTCTTCAGGCAAATATCCAAGAAGGATAGGCTCCAGTCTACTCTCTTGGATGACTATCCAGTGTAACAGAGGGTATATGAAGTCATCTGGTTTTGCAAACAATGCTAATTAACTTGACTGAGTTAGTGCATATAATACCCCCCTATCCTTATGAATGCAACACGGACAACATTTTCATGCTTAACTGTGTTATGAATACGTCCAAGATGCAGTCATTACATATTAACAAATATGATGACAAATCTCAGTTTATTACAAACATCTTCCATTATTATAAACTTATGACTTTTTCAAGAATAGCTTGCCTCAATGGCAATGTAAACTCTTCACACCATAAACCATTTTAACCACCATGTCTGGCATAGGCATATAAACCATCTCCCATGTTGCAACTACCGGTGCCCCTATGTGGCAGTCTGAAAACACCAAACAGAACTGCAAGAGCATGTGTGCTACACTTAATCCTGAGGCTTGTGCAACACGAGTCAACCACACCTACTGGTGGCTAACACCTGCACCATGCCAGCAACCTTTCCAATCGGCCATGGCCAGTAGGTTCTACGACCCCAATAGCTTTTTCCTGACCTATTTGGATGTTTAACATCCTCCTGCATCACCACTGTACCTCCATGAAAAGCCACAAAACAGGCCATAGTCTTAATGACCTGCTTCCGTGGCCTCTCCATGCCAGCATGAGAGGTCCATCTCATACAAGTAAATATCTTTGACCAGACAAAAATCACTTGAAGGTAAGCCGACCAGAACTGCAACAGGTTGGCTTTCATGTCGTTAGTTTTCTGATGGCTATGTGACGCAAGTTATTCCCAACCACATGGAATAACAGGACCTGGGGCACTCCGTGTACACGCACATGAGACAACAGCTCCCTGGAGTCCCAGAACATACCTCCAAAATTGACCAATTCTGCCTTGGTCAAAACCGAGATGTCTCCCCACCTGCCACACTGCTCTAGGCCCAGTACAAATAGGAGTGCCCCAACATCCACACCAAAGTTCTGTCAGCCAAAGCTAAAATAAAACAAAATGAACAAGGAACACATGAACAAGAGGCACCTAAAACAAAACACAGGTTCACAACAAATGAGGCCTAATATACAATTGAAATCTCTCAAATTCCCAAAGACCAATCTGCATAAACATGTCATGCTGAAGACCCCACAAGCCACCTCAGTAACGGACCCAATCCTGAAGTCCTCAGCCCTTAGCTCCAGATTCTTCATGCAGCTCCTAAAGAATGCGGGGAACAAAGACAAAGGAGTTCTATTCCTATGTAAAAGCAAAGAGCCTCTGACACTGGGGGCCTCACACACAAGAAATAGTGTATGACCAATAGAAGCAGGGCCACCATCAGAGGTTTTGGGGCCCCTTACAGAACAAATGGTTTGCCCCCTCCCCAGATGACCCTCCCTCCTCTCCCAAAAGAGCTTTCTCTTCTATTCATGTTTTTTGGTGGCAAAGATGGGGCACACAAGCCATTAGGGGGCACCGACAACCTGCATGGGTGCAAAGATAGTGCCGACAAACCATTTGCGTGCAAAGATGGGGCAGACAACTTGTTTGAGTCCACAGACAAGCCAGTTTGGGGACACTGAAAAGGTTTTTAAATCAGATTCCTTAAAGAAGTGGCATTAAATTGCCCCACTACTACCAAGGACCCCTTTATGCCACCTCAGTGTGGCAGGACAAGGATATGGACTGAAAGAAAAAGAAACACCATGCTGAATGTATCATATTCATAACTGAACATGTTCCAAGGCAGAACCAGTGATTGTGAATAATGTTGGGCTACTAAATTTATATTTATACCTCCACATAGTGTGTTCTAGGCTACAGGTACTCAGTCTATAACTTAGATGCATCACATTGTAACTCATCATATACAGACTAAAATGAAATGTTTGGACATTTTGTTTCATATCAGATCACTATACCATTAATTACTTTTAATGGGTACTTCTGCCTTACAAAATTCAAAAAGAAATCAACATTTAGCCAGCAACAACAGAATGAAGGAGATGTACAAAGCTAGGGTGACCTTCTATTCTCTGTGCAGGTGTATTGAGCATGAGACTTCAACATTTATTTAAGTCGTTTTCATTTTAATCTATTTTAAAATTAAAAAAAATAAGAACTCAATATAAAAAGATATATTTATTACACAGTATGCAGTATGAAGTGGAAGATAAATTATTTCTGGATGCCAATCTATTTGTATTAACCATTGCCAGTTATTTTTTTTTGCAATAATGTTTAGGTCCACCTTATATCTTTGATGTCTGTTCCACCATCTGTCCATACTACATATCTGTATTTGACAGCATGTGCCTCATATAACTGATCGAAACTATTGGCCACAGTTCTGACAATTTGCCTTTTTATTGCAATATTATGTGATTATATTCACCCCATACATTGAACACAAGGGCTGGAATGATATGCAGCTGGTAAGTTTAATTTAATAACCCATAGTGGTTATGCAGCATTTGGTGGAACAAATGACAGAAATGTTCCATTTAGAATTTTGTTGACTTGTAAAATGTGATCTACTGCACTGGGAAAATAACTACTTCTAGTAGACTACTGTATAGATTTTTGCTAGTTGCTTATATATATATAATGACACTTAAAATACCCCCTTTTCAGTTAGAAACACATGAGAAGCCCCTTTCTTGGAATCCTTTTGTTTTGAAAAAATTCAATGATCAGCAACATATAATTCTATAAATTAAATTACCACAATTATAAACTTAGGTTTTAATTATAGATCCTCTTCTTTAAACAATTGTCAGCCTTGTATTTATTGTAGCTAAACAACATAAACAACATATATACATACATATCTACTTTAAAAGAGTTTATGATGTTTTTTCAACTGTAGATTATAACAGAATGGCACAATCATAAAACAAAACATGGCAACAAAACATCGAAACAAATGAAATGACCCCTTTTTGAAACCCTTAGTTCTAAATACTGTGTATTGCCCCCTTTAGCATCAATGACAGCATGCAGTCTTTTGTAATAGTTGTCTGTGAGGCCCCAAATTCTTGAAGGTGGTATAGCTTCCCATTCTTCATGGCAAAATGCCTTCAGGTGATGCAAAGTATTTGGTCGTCTTGCGTTAACCGCACATTTGAGATCTCCTCAGAGAGGCTCAATGATATTAAGGTCAGGAGACTGTGATGACAACTCCATAACATTCATCTTTTTCTGCTGTAACCACTGGAGGGTCAACTTGGTCTTGTGCGTAGGGTAATTGTCGTGCTGGAAGGTCCCAGAACGTCCCATGTGTAGCTTTCATGCGGAAGAATGCAAATTGTCTGCCAGTATTTTCTAATAACATGCTGCATTCATCTTGCCATCAATTTTCACAAGATTCCCTGTCCCTTTAGAGCTCACACCCCACCCAAAACATCAGTGAGCCACCACCATGCTTCACAATGGGGATGGTATTCTTTTCGCTATAGGCCTTGTTGACCCCTCTCCAAACACAGCGGTTATGATGGTCATCATAAAGCTCTATTTTGGTCTAGTTACAGTGTGCCAGAAGCTGTGAGGCATGTCAAGGTGTTGTCAGGTATATTGTAACCAATCTTTTTGTGGCATTGGCTCAGTAAAGGCTTCTTTCTAGCAACTCGACCATGCAGCTTATTTTTCAAGTAATGTCATATTGTGCTCCTTGAAACAGCCAGACCGTCTTTTTCCAGGGCAGCCTGTATTTCTACTAAGGTTACCTGTAGATTTTTCTTTGTATCCTGAGCAATTTATCTGGCAGTTGTGGTTAAAATCTTTCTTGGTCTACCTGACCTTGACTTGGTATCAAGAGATCCCGGAATTTTTCACTTCTTAAAAGGTTTCTATATGCTTTACAATGATACTGAATTGTATTAGCTTGACAGTAATATGTTTATAAAATAATTAATTGCGCTTTTATGAATTAAATGTGTACAAATACAGAAAAAAATGTTTTAGATGCCCAAACTATGTACTAAAATAACAAATGCTAAAAATAAATAATAAAAACTGGTACTACTACTACTACATGTTTTCTTTTAAAAATATGCTGAAAATATTAAAATTCTGATATTGCCAGCTAATCAGGGACGATAAACTAAGTTGTTTTTTTCCCATATCTAACCTCACTTAAAACTATAGCTGTTCTCTTTTTTACATTCAGAAAATGTATTCCATTATCACCTTCATCATTGTTCTAAGTGCTTTCCGATTTTCAAAGAAACAACATGGAGAGTACAAGTCATAAATGGTAGCTTTCAATGTCTAAACATGTATTATAGAAAATATTAGTTTGAAGAACCAATTCTGGAGCAATTCTATTTTTCACAGTTATAAAAGAAACATCCAACCTTTTATATCAACGTATTTTTTATGTACAATCTGAAGAAGACAATTGATATTGTTCTACCCACACAGTAACATGTAAGTTACAGAACTCATTGTTTTGTTTACATTTTGTTACATTTCATCCAAAATATTGGTTTGCATGTGAAATTGCTTTTATGATTTGGAACACCTGTGATGTGTGATATGGTGATTAATTTGAATACTAACTAGACATGTGCAAATGGTCAAAAATGATACGGACAAATCTCTTGGTTTGTTTTTGACCCATTTGTTTTAGGATAATACATTGGGGCCATTTTAACTTCGGGAATGAAATTCATTGTCCGACGCCCACATTTACTCTCACACTCTCTTAGACTCTTACTCTCTCACATTTTTATTTTCTTTCACTCTCTCATGCTCTCTGAATGTCTCCCTACCTTCTCTGCAAACCACTTCTGCTTCCTTGTCTCACAGCTCCCCTTACAGGTCTCGCATCTGCTTGTTCTGCATCTTCTTGTTCTCTTTTCTCTTCTCTTCTATCTTCTCTCTTCTTTCTTCCAGCGTACCTCAGCCAAAATGTCAGAGCTTCTGGTGATGTCCTCTCCTCCTCAATCTTTCAATGAGGGGAGAGGATGTCACCAGAAGCCCCGTCATTTTGGTGGAAGTTCACACAAGGTTATCTTAGGGTAAAATTGAGTTTTTGGTGACATCCAATTCTCAGTTCTCCAATTTACTACATTACTACATGCTAAAACAAGAAAACAGAATTTAACATTAGATACGAAATATTCCAATTTCTATGAATGGCAAATTTACAGAATTTTGGTAAATTTGTCGATTGATATGAAGCCCCAAAAACGAGTCCAGACTTCCCACAAATCTGACGAAAATGAAGATCTGAATTTTTGTCTGCAATTCATGGGTCCACATTAACTCACGCTCTCATTCTCCTTTACTCCCTTTCTCACTTTCTTTAAATGTTTCCCTGCCTTCTCTTCCAACCCCTCCAGCTGACCTCTTACGCTTCTGCATCTTCTTCTATCTTCTCTGTTCTCTTTTTAATCTTCAATCTACTATCTTCTATCTGTCTGCATCTCCGTGGACATAACCCAGCCTGAGCTCCCATCAAAATAATGGCACTCTCCCCCATCCTGCAATCATGAGAGAAAACGTAATTGAAAGCACCGCCATTTTGCCCAAATGTGAACTGAGGGCAATATGGCATTGCATTCTGTGACATCTTATTCTCAGATTGGAAAATCAATGAGCCGAAAAACTGAAAAAAAATGGAGGAGAATATGACCACAGACCTCTTTAGATCACTCAAACCCAATGTTAAGAATGGCCCTTTCTTTGTCTTGCAGCATATATCTGTTAAATGTTGACACTGGCGTTCTAAAATCATAAGTACCCATGATTCAATCTCTCACCAGCTCTCTTTTGACAGATGGCCCTTAGGTCATTTGCATAGACTGGTTTACCTGGAAAGTTATTTTTAGCCTTTAATTCATCAGCTCTGAAATGTATGTACATTTTTTCTGGATGTTACAAAGCATTACATTAACTTTTCAGTGATAATTCAAAATTTTGCATATTTCATCAATTCATACGAAACTTCAAAAACGAAGCTAGACACCCACAAAACAAATGAAACAAACCAAAAAGCTCAGGATTTTCCTTTGTAATTTCCTGGCCTCATTCATTTTCACTTTCTCACACTCTCATTCACTCTATCTCTAATGCTTTCTGGATGTCTCCTTATCTTCTCCACTGACCACTTACATTTCAGTGTATTGCAGTTCCGCTTTCTCTCTAGCATCTTCTTCTCTTTTCTCTTCTTTCTTCTTGCTTTGTCTGAATCTCCCTGGACATGAACTCCCGGTGAACTTCTGCAAAATGGCAGAGCTTCCGGGGACATCCTCTACCATGATTGGAGGATATGGGAAGAGGGTGTGCATGGAAGCGCTAACATTTTTACCTCCTGTGTACATTACTTCTGATAACATCTTTTTCCCTGATTGGAGGATCGGGGGAGAGGGTGTGTCTGGAAGCTCCTCCTGTAAACTTCTGCAAGAGAGGTCATGTCTGATGAGATATCGATGAAGAAAGAAGAAGGAAGATGAAGAGGATGCTAGAGAAGAAGCGGAGCTGCCAGACACAGAAGCAGAAGCAGCCAGCCTAGAAGACATTCAAAAAGAAAGGGAGAGCGAATGAGAGTGTGAGAGAGTATGAGAGAGTCAGTGGGAGTGAATGTGGGCATGGGACAGTTTGTTTCCAAATTTAAAAAGCCTCCAATTTCCTTCCAACACGAATGGGCAGGAAACAAAATTCAAATGGGCCAAAAATGTGTCCAAATTGTTTTTGGTCCATTTACAGTCAGTGAGGTGAAACTGCAACTCTCCTTTCAACTCCCTCTTTGGCCATTAAGTTTTTGCTCAAGTATATAATGGGTAAAAAATGCCTGTCTCTGCAATTCTGTGCATATTAGTGTTTCTACAAGTTTTACCAGAGAATCAAGTGAAAAAGACTGCATTTAAAGATAGCTCCCACCGAAGTAACTTTGTTCCCAAGCTCTAATCTCAGCTGCCTTTTCTCAGAGCCTGCATTACTACAGACATGTTTAGTATTTACCAAATCCTATATACAAAGTTCAATTTTAGAGAACACAATTGTCTCCTACGATCTATCATAGCCCAATGTAAACAAAGAAATAAAGTGATAAGAAACAGGATATCTGTGATTACATCAGTCCTATTAAAAGCTAAATAAATAAGGAACAGAATAAAGGATTCAGTAAGTGTAATCTGTGCAGATAGTTTACCCAATAACTCACTGGAGGTTTTTGTCAAAATCTTTTGACAAGCTAATTAAAAAGAAAGCTGTTATATAACCTGGAATGTGTATCAAGCAAAAATGAGAAGAACTGTTTAACATTTAAGAATCCATTTTTTCATTATGCATTAGTTGTCATTAGTCTATTTTTTACCAATTAATATGTTGCACAATTAAATCTCTTTACAAGTAAACATAAATAGGGTGCATAGACTTGAATAGGACCCATTGAAGATAGATGAAGAAGCAATGCATTTAGTGTATGGGAGACTATTTATATGCTCCTGCACAACTGGCAGCCATTTTACAATCTGATGACAATGGACACAGAGAAGTCTTTGGGTTAAGTGGGGTATACTTGAAGGCTAGTTGTCAGTGGAGGGAGAGCTGGTCATGTGTCAGGAGGAACAAGCCATACATAGGGCATGACAGGCTGCACACAGGGCCAGGGCTAATCTTAGAAAGTGTAAGAGATGAAGTGGGCTGGGAGTGGGCACAGCCAAATGCTGCTTGCCTCCCCCGAGAAAATGGAAAGTGACCTGGAAATTCCAAATTGACCCTGGACAGTTCCCAAGTATCATGAATCTTAAAAATGGAAATAAGATTATGAATATGATTATTTCAATGAAGAATTGACAAATACAGTCAACTTAGTCAATACTTATTTACAGTTTAGAAGTCTCCCTGGGCTCCACTCTCAATGAGTGTAAAAAAAAACATTATTCCTTATTTTCCATGCTTAGTGAGAAAACTGTTGTATAAAGCTATGGTTTAGTTTATGGATTTTCAAAATGTTTTAGCTTATAGTCCAGACTGCTGCAAACTGATTGCCAGTGTGTAGATTGTTGAGAAGCATTAATTAAGCAGCTTGAGAAACATAAATGTTATGCATAATGAGTTGTCCTGCTTTGCATTACATTACTGAATAGTGAATTATTAGAATTCTGTTGTTGATATTGCCCTGGGATGTCTGCCAGTACATGTATATTTTATAGCCAAAATAACCATTTTATTTAGAACAACTTAACTGATATCAGAGAGCAACTTTATTGTGTGCCTTGTACATGTTAAGGAGTATCTTTAATTTTAACTTGAGACATTAGTGAGGAAAAATCACAACTGGCATATTAGTCGTATTCTGCCCACAAGTACAGTCTAGTCCCTAAACACAGGGCAAATTTCCTCTGCACAAGGTAGCCAACTATCATAAATATATCTTTCAACCTTCATGGACCTCATCAGTAGTTTGTGGTTGGTATCCTTCTCGGCACAAGGTGTATGTCTGGACTCACCTTTATACCGGGAGAACCTGAAGGTGAGAAATTGCATACATTTCTGAGTAAAATGCATGAGAACAACTTAGTCAACGACAGACAGCAATTTAATAGTCTACCTTAAGGTGTGTCCCTTCTCTGGGGAGTCTCGTGTTTTAGCTCAATTGTGCCATTATAGAGCCATGTAGCTGAGTCTCACACAGATGTTCACCTTACTTGCCCAGTAGTGCTTAAAGGGATATCAACCATGCCCCACTCATAAGACTTATGAAGGCCAAAGTGTATGGGGTCTGGCTTACCAGAGGTGACGCAGCCCTGAAGAACTGGGAGGAAAGACTGAATAAAGTCAAACAGCTGATTGGACTGTGGAGCCTCAGAGGCTTAACAATCCAGACAAAAGTTCTGGTTCTGTGGTCTGGTTTGGCAAAAATGATGCAGTCCTGAAGAGCTGTAAGGGAAGACTGAATAAAGTCAAATAGCTTTACAATCCAAGGAAACATTCTGTATTCTGTGGGTGAGGAGTAAATTACAGCTAAACACGAGCACCGTAAAAGCCTTGGTTAGCCTTGGTCACACAGGCATTACTACAAGAACAATTAAATACTCCGAAGGTTAATAAAGCTACTGCATCAGATGGGATTCACCCTCAGGTACTCAATGAATTCAGGAAATTAATCAACAAACCTTTATACTTAATTTTTAAGGATTCCACTTTGACTGGAAACTTGGCATTGGATTTTAGAATAGCAAATGTGGTGATTTTGTCAAGCGCTAAGCATAACATCCATAGTTGGAAAACTGCCGAGATTATACGGCCACTTCAATTTACCCAGTTAAACCATACTTTTTTAGAAGTAGGCACCCCTTGGGTATTTGAAATGCCAGATTTCTCGGGTGGGTCTGGAGAGACTTGTTTATTTTTTTAAAGGGCTTCACCATCTTGCGAGAGGCAAAATCTCTCACAGTGGTGATTGTGACCACTCTCTGGAGCTGGGTTTTTGGAGCCATTCAATATCGAGGCATTTCAGTGAAACCACTCAAGCATAGGAGGCGACCGTTGATAGCCTCCTTAGCTCTTTTAAAATAGGTGTCTGCAGCCATACAGTGTATGGCAGACATTGATGCCCTAAGGAGGGTTCAGACGGGGACCCTGATGACGATCTCGGTGTTGCTGAATGTCTTGACATTGAGGAATCACGGCAACACCGTTTAAACAAAGAAAGTGATCTTAGATCAATTTCTGAGCTTGTTTAATGCAACAACGTGCCAGGCACATCATTGTTCTGCACATTTTGCAAAGGCTTTACTGGGAGTATTTGAACTCAAATACTCTGTGGAGAGAGTTCCTCTGCTACCACTATATTATATGTGGACTTGCCAGGAATTCACACAAAAGGTTACATTGAAGAAGCTTTGTTCCTAATGTATTATATTAAGAAAATTTTGTGGTTTGCTAGCAACTGCCTGATCCTGAACGGCGATAGGTCAATGTCTGAGGCAGTTGCAGGCTTAAAGACTACTCCATCACTGACTCGAGCAGGAGAACGTCCTCACCACTTCTAATTTGATTCCCTCAGCCCTTTGGACTCAATCCCATGTATTATTTCTGGCACAATCAATATCACAATATTTCTGCTCCCATTGTTTTTTTTATAATATGTTACACAATAATTTATAAAATATTGTTAGTGCTGTGCTGCAACACAGTGGATTATTTACAAATATATAAGTGTGGTGTTTCTGATATTATCGACATAATACAGAAGAAAGAAGAACAAGAAGAGGATGCTACAGAAGAAGTGAAGCTGCAAGACATGGAAGTGGTCAGGGGGGAAGGTAGGGAGACATTTAAACAGCTTGATAGAGAGTGAATACGAATGTGAGAGAGTTAACGTGTGAGTAAATGTGGGCATTGGACAACAAATTTTGTTTCCGAATTTTAAAAGCCCTCCGACTTTTGTCGGAAACAAATGGACATACATTTCATATACAAGGTAGACATGCAAACGATTCAGACAGATCTTTTGGTGTGCTTCTGGCTGTTTTGCACGTCTACCTTATAAATGAAATGTATGTAAACTAAATCGGGCAAAAGGGTAAATTTGGTGAAGTTGGTTCGCTTGTACAGGGGAAATTTGAGGGGGATACCCTGTCGTTCAGGCTGTTTAAGTTGTTGCCAGTTCACAGTTGGGTTGTTGTTAGGCAAGGAATTTACCTGGTTGGGGGGTCCACTTTTATTTAGAGTATATTGGGCCTTCCATTGCTGTATATGTCACCTATCTATCAGGAGGCAGGTATCCTGTACTCATTTACCGAGCACATGCAAATACCTATTTAAACCCATTGTTACCCCTCAAAATTGCTCAGTTGTTGTTTACTTATTCTGTGTTACAACTCAGCTTCTGTTACCAGTTCATGTTCTCCCTCCCCACACACACACTACTTTTCTTGCCAACTGTGACCATATGGCTACATATCTCAGCTTGTTTAGACCATGCTCCTGTCTGCCTAGTCACTCTGGCTTCTGTATCCTTCTGGCTACTGACCCTGACTTGTTTAGACCATACTCTAGTCTTGCTAGTCCCTTTGGCCATTTCCCATCCCCTGTGTCATGTGACTCGTTAGTGTTACAAGGTCTCAGGTGTGAATGGAGAGCAGGTGTGTTAAATTTGGTGTTATCACTCTCACACTATCTCATACTGGTCACTGGAAGTTCAACATGGAACCTCATGGTAAAGAACCCTCCGAGGATCTGAAAAAACAAATTGTTGCTCTACATAAAGATGGCCTAGGCTATAAGAAGATTGCCAAGACCCTGAAACTGAGCTGCAGCATGGTGGGCAAGACCATACAGCGGTTTCACAGGACAGGTTCCAGTCAGAACAGGCCTTGCCACGGTCGACCAAAGAAGTTGAGTGTACATGCTCAGTGTCATATCCAGAGGTTGTCTTTGGGAAATAGATGTATGAGTGCTACCAGCATTGCTGCAGAGGTTAAAGGGATGGGGGTCAGGTTGCCACTGAGGTCCTCAGTCAGTGCTCAGACCACATGCCGCACACTGCATCAAATTGGTCTGCATTACTGTCGTCCCAGAAGCCTCTTCTAAAGATGATGCACAAGAAAGCCCACAAACAGTTTGCTGAAGACAAGCAGACTAAGGACATGGATTACTGGAACCATGTCCTGTGGTCCGATGAGACCAAGATAAACCTATTTGGTTCAGATGGCGTCAAGCGTGTGTGGCGGCAACCAGGTGAGGAGTACAAAGACAAGCATGTCTTGCCACAGTCATGCATGGTCTGGGCCTGCATGAGTGCTCCCGGCACTGGGGAGCTACAGTTCATTGAGGGAACCATGAATGCCAACATGTACTGCGACATACTAAAGCATAGCATGATCCCTTCCCTTCGGAGACTGGGCCGCAGGGCAGTATTCCAACATGATAAAGACCCCAAACTCACATCCAAGGCAACCACTGCCTTGCTAATGAAGTTGAGGGTAAAGGTGATGGACTGACCAAGCATATCTCCAGACCTAAATCCTATTGAGCATCTGTGGGGCATCCTCAAATGGAAGGTGGGGGAGCACAAGGTCTCTAACATCTACCAGCTCTGTAATGTCATCATGGAGGAGTGGAAGAGGACTCCAGTGGCAACCTGTGAAGCTCTGGTGAACTCCATGCCCAAGAGGGTTAAGGCAGTGCTGGAAAATAATGGTGGCCACACAAAATATTGACACTCTACTGAGACCGCCCTTTACTAAAGTTACTAATGACTTACTCACTGCTAAATCCAAGGGCCACTACTCCATGCTAATCCTACTGGACCTTTCTGCTGCTTTTGACACTGTAGACCACCCTCTTCTCCAATTCTTCATGATCTTGGCCTTCATGACACTGCTCTCTCCTGGCTCACTTCCTACCTCTCTGATCGTACCTTCAGCATTTGTCTCAGTAACACTTCCACTCCCCTCCCTTTCTCAGTTAGGGTACCTCAAGGCTCGGTTTTAGGACCCCTTCTGTTCTCTCGTTACACTTCCTCCCTTGGCAAACTGATCTCATCCTTTGGTTTTCAATACCACCTGCACGCTGATGACACCCAGATCTATCTATCCTCCCCTGATCTCCCTCCCTCTGTCTTAGATCATGTAACTAACTGCCTTGCATATGTATCTACCTGGATGTCTGCACATTTCTTGAAACTTCTCCAAAACTGAACTCCTCATCTTCCCTCCCTCCAATGCTAAGATTCCTCCATCAATCTACCTCAATGTTAATAGTGCTATCATCTCCCCGTCTACTCATGTACGCTGTCTTGGTGTCACCCTTGACTTTGACCTTTTGTTCACACTTCATATTCAGTCTGTCTCTAAAACCTGTTGTCTCCATCTTATAAACATTGCCCGCATCCGACCCTTCCTAACACTCCCGTCTGTATTACTGTAACTCTGTCTTAGCTGGTCTCCCTCTTAACCATCTTACCCGTCTGCAATCCACTATGAATGCTGCTGCCAGACTTATCTTCCTCTCACATCACTTTACTAAGTCTCTCCCCTCTGTCAGTCTCTTCACTGACTGCCTGTGCACTTCAGGATTAATTTCAAAATCCTCACTCTTATTGTCAAAAGCCCTTCACAGCGGTTGCTCTCCCTGCATCTCTAAATACACTCCTAACCGGACTCTCCGCTCATCCAATGATCTCCTTCTACGCTCTACTCTTATTTCTAGCTGTCATGCACGCTTACACTTACACTGGCACCTTTACCTTTTACCTATTGTATAATACACCCTAAATCCTTCTAGATTGTAAGCTTGTTTGAGCAGGGCCCTCCTCACCTGTTGTCTCTTGTTAGTCAATTTGTTATGTTAAATGCTACTTGTTATGTCCTGTCTACCCATTGTACAGCGCTACGGAATTTGATGGCACTATATAAACCAATAAATAATAATAACAGTTGAGCCCAATTTGGACATTTAGGGTGTACTCACTTTTGTTGCCAAGGTTTAGACATTAATGGCTGTGTATTGAGTTATTTTGAAGGGACAGCAAATTTACACTGTTATACAGGCTATACACTCACTAATTTATATTGTAGCAGAGTGTCATTTCTTCAGTGTTGTCACATGAAAATATATAATAAAATATTTACAGAAATGTGAGGAGTGTACTTACTTTACTGAGATACTGTACTGCTTACCTATTCATGGTAGGTGTCACAGGTCCACAGTCTACATGCAAGAAATTTCAGTTCTTAATCATATGGACTAGGTAGGTCCTAATAGTGTTTCTCAGACCTCTTTGTATGCAAAAATAAGCATTTGACTTGCTTAGATATTAGAGAAATGTGCTACTTATTTGTTTATACCATTGCATTTAATATTATAGTGTTATTGATGGACATACTCTGTTATTTTATCTCGTCATAGTAGGAAATAGCTTTTTTTTAAAACGCAGAAAGAAGTGCAATGCAATGGTAAATACTACATTACAAACAATACAAAAATGCAATTTAGAAGCTTTCTTGAGACGTAGGTTGGTAGATACTTTATAGAGATTTACACCTGACCTTTTGCCCCAGAAGGCCCTTAGAGAGAAACAAAGTAAATTTTCCAAGCCCAAAATATATGTTCAGCAAAACTTACTTAGCTTTGGTCTCCAACTGATAAAAAAGATGATAATGAAATAATTTGTATCCCTACAGTTTTTCTTCATTCATATATAACCTTTCTAATCAAGGTTATATATTTTGCTATGGCTAAGCAAAGTGAAATACGCTTTTGTGTTTTTTTTCCTTTTGTCTTGTGTTTGAAAGTATACTGTTTATTATTATTAATAACAATACTGTAATTCAGTGAGTAAAATGTTTTTTTGTTTTGTATTATCAATTGCAAAATATTTTTGTTTTACTAAGTTGCCTTCATAGCAAAGACTAGTTATTAAGGAAGGTGTGTATATTAGTGTATCATTAATGCTACAAACAGGGTTTTTTAGTAATTAATTTGCTGTACTGATAAAGCTCTATTCATTGATATCTGGATGAATGGTTTGCTAAATACCAGTAACCATTGTACCCTTCTTTAAACATAATTCCAAGCAGTAGTCAAGTTATCAGCACTAGAAACATAGACAAATATAGTATGACATGTTGAAAAAATTACCTTCATGTTACCTACTAGACTGTCTAATTCAAATAGGTAAAGTAATTCAAATAAATCACAATCTTATGTACAATGTCATGTTAGTATCTGCAACCTAAATAAAACAGAGTGAGATTCTTCTGTGTCAGACTTGGTGAGCCTCAGCCTCCCATTTCTCACAGTGTCTCAGACTCTTAAAAGTTTTTGATTTAATTAAGATTATTAATTATTTTAATATTTATTTTAATTTAATTAATTTAAAATCTAACACAATTTTGACTCTCTTTTTTCCATACATTGGTCTCAAATTCCCTTTTCAACTTCTCCTACACGTTTAATTTTTGTTTTCATGGCAACCAGATGAACCAATGGGGTTTCCGAAAATGAAAATGTTGGACGAATTTGGTCGAATACAAATATGGAGATGCTTTTATGTAGTTGTGATAACTATAAGGGCTATGTTAAGCACAGCAACATTTTAGGAGGTACAGTGCCTAATCATACCCCCGGTAAGGATTGGGAGATGGAGGAGTCCGATATGCAGGATAACGCCAGTCGAGGAAGCATAGGCAGGGTCAGGCTCACCAAATGCAGCGTAGTCCAGAACATATTAGCCGGGGTCAGGGTCACGGGAATCAGCGTAGTCCGGTATACATTACCCGGGGTCAGGGTCACAGATATCAGTGTAGTCCAGTAAACATTAGCCGGGTTCAGGGTAGGAGAAGACAGCAAATCCAAAGTAAATCTGAGGTCAGCAACAGGAATAGTACACGGTAACAAGGCAATAACTGAGCACAGATACTCAGTGCCTGTTTTTAAACTTGAGGTCGCCCGGCCTCTGGGAGTGACATCATTGATGTGCGTTCCCTGCCGTCTCCATTCAGGGACGGATAAAGTGGAGTGAGGGTGCGCATGCGTGCCCAGAAGCAGCCATGCGTGAGGCAATCGAGAAAGAAGCAGGGGAAGCGGCCCTGGGTCCGGTACCTGCGGCTAGCAGGTACTTAGGTGAGTAATTCCGCCGGAGTCTCGGGTTGGGCATCCCGACATCTCCTGCTCTCCTTCCATCCCCTGTGCTAGGTACCAGATGCAACCAATGAAGGAAGGTGAACAGTAGAGAAAAGACAATTAGCTGGCTGTAACATCATACGAGTTAGACATCATTGTTGTCAACTTACAGTACCTCATGCATGTAGACCTGTGATACCTACCATGAGTAGGTAAGATAGGTGATACCACACACAGTAAGCAATACAGTATCTCACAAAAGTGAGTATACAGCCTGTATAACAGTGTAAATTTGCTGTCCTCTCAAAATGACTCAACACACAGCCATTAATAACTAAACCTTTGCAACACAAGTAAGTCCCCTCAAAATTGTCATTTTTATTATTATATATTTTGTTGCATTGAAAAAATGGTCTATTTTAGGGGCGTTCAATTATATGGATTGTAAGGTTATTTACCTATTCTTTTTTAATTTATTATTAATATGTGTATATGACCTTGTTTGATTTCACAAGCCTTGTAAGCCAGTAGATACATTTTGTCTATAGGGGATTTAATATGATCAATAACCTAGTGCTTTGAATCTCTGCCCTCGGCCACTGAACTATTTTTATATTTTAGAAAATAACTTGTATTTGTATACATTTTATACATGTATACATTTTTGTTCAGGTTAAAACTAAATTATGATGTACATCTTGCATAAAGAGAAAAAAATGAAATCAGATTAAAGAATTATTTTTACAGCACTGAGAGTTCCTGAAGTGTACTAATTGACAGGTACCTACGTTGCCTGAAGGAGTAGATCATGAGGTCACATGGAATTCAAGATAACCGATAGCTACAATAAAGTTACACTTAAATTACTCTGACTGTTGATGCAAGGGGTAGTAGGTGAGCCCTCTAAAGATTACGTGAACTGAGTAAAGTAAGATCTATCATCAAATATCAGTGTACACACAATTACTTAATCCCAATAGATAAAAACTCTCAATCTGAAACCAAAAAAAACCCCAAATATGATCCATAATATTCAGCATATTATTAAATTATGCATGCTCTATCTATGATGCTTGTTTATATCTTTTTTTTATGTTTTTTGTTGTTGTCAACAGACCACAGAATTTTCATCTGGTTTATTCACACCACTTAGTCTTTGGATTTACAATATGGTGCAATTTCAGTAATAAAAGAGATTAAATATGTTCATTAACTCATTACTTATTGTTAAAAACAACAAAAAAGTATTACTGCAAGCTGTGGACAGGGGAGGGATCGGTTACACAGACACCCATGCAAAACTATTGCCTACACAACAATGCCACCAATAAAAATAGGGAAATGGTTGTTAATTAAGTCCAATTCACGATGCGCAACGCTGTTTTAATTAAGATCCTATTCCTGAGATAACTTATACGCATACAACATGTTAATAATTGCCCCAGTATATGTAATGACATACCTAGGTTCAGGAAACAAAGGCACATACAAATTGTAATGTCTCAGGACTTATTACCCACATATATTTTATGGTCTCAATGAAATACAGTATATTGAGATTTATCCTAGGAAAATTGTTTTGCTTACTTGTAATACGAAGACTGATCACTAGAGGGAGGAAATGAGAAACACAACTGTAATATCAAGGCCAGTCACTAGACGAGGCAGAGAGAAGTACAACAGTACTGTAACAGCTCTGTAACAGTAAGCCTGGTGAGGGAAAGGTATGCAGCCAATATATGGAAGGAGGAGGATCAAAGGAGAAGGTCGGTGACTCTCTTACAATCTTGAATCTTTGCAAATAGTGTGGTGTCATAGATTAAATGAACACAGAGGACTGCCAATGTCTGTTCCAAGTTTAACAGGATTATAGATGGCAACATGGTCAATAAACAATCAGAGGTTAAGGATTTAAACAGATTACAGTACAATGATATCAAGGTCCAAGGTCACTGGCAGACGTACAGCAGAATTAGAAATAATTCAGATCATTAATCTTAGTTACTTCAGTATCCACTTAAGGAATTAGTGCTCAAAACAGGGAATATATAGGACTTGGAGTAAACAATGTAATAAGGGAGTGGGCGCATCCTTGCCTCAAGTTAACTTTTCCAATTCCTGATTAATCAATTTAGTTCCTGAATGGGATAACATAGCCCCCATAAGACATCGTGCTGCCTGGGGCAAAGTATGAAATGCTGCCCCCCCCCCGGATGAAAAAATTGCTGCAAAAACCAGCCCACATCCATTATGTTATTTCATAATAGTTAAAACTAAAATTAAACTGCTATGGGCTGCGGCACCCAAAAGCATTTCTTGGGGCCAGGGGCGCACCTAGAGTATTTGGCAAGAAAATGTATTTCACAAATTGTTTACTGTATGTCAACTGGGAAAAAACAAATCTGGGAAAATTAATTATTATTTAAATAAATAACATTTACTGAACAGATATGGTAAAGCCTAATTCCCACCACTATACACTGAGCCAGACATTGATGGTAATGCAGCATAACCCCTACTACTATATATTAAGCCATACATTGATGTGGCAGGTCTCTGCCCCTAAAACAGCCTACCTGTGCCGCCGCTGCCCCTTTAGCAGCCTAACTGTGCCACCGCTGGCCCTGAAGCAGTCTGCTGCTTCATTCACTGCAGATTTCACTGGTCTGGGAGCTGGCCGAACATCAGCGGGGGCCTTACAGCTTACTGATGTGGCGACTGCACACTGTGGCGACTGCACACTTTATTCCCGCCCACGTTCCTGCTGAAAAGATTTTCCTCATACAGTGCGCAGGCTAACTCTGGGGGGCCTTACTGTTCAAGTTTACTTGGGTATCTATAGTGAAGTATTGAGGTGAGTTAAGGGGCATAGACAGAAGAGGAAACTTCCCAGGAATCTTCTTCAGAGTCATAATTTATCCATTGTATAAGATATTCTACAGTATTTAATTCCTAGTATCAAGGATTTTAGTGACTCGGTTTTCATCTACACCTTGCATTTCCGTTAGAAGCGGAGGTGGAGTACTTCTCAAAAAATGATCTGATATTAAAAGTTTGAAAAGGGAAATATGAAAAACAGGATGAATATTCTGAGTTATTGATAAGGTGAGTCCAAAAGCTGCATCATTAACTTTCCCTATAATTTGGAAAGGACAAAAAAGTTAGTTTCATTTCATTTGAATTTTTTTAATGTAGAGAGTTGTATTGTTTTAACAATTTGGAAATCATGGCTCTTTCCCCCATTGGAATCATTGATCAATTGATTGTTGATGTTTTGCCTCTCATTTGTAATTGCAATGCTTGGAAGTTGGATGTGATAAACATGAGTCTCTGCTGAAGGCCGAGGTGTTATCAGTCGTGACAGAGGAGGAAGGGAGACCTTAAAGGCGTATAATCGGTCGTTAATCGATCTATCACTGTTAGTATGGTGGTCTTCTGCTTTGAAGGAGAATACATTAAACGTAGGTAATTACACAGGTTTTCAGAAAAAAAATATCATTTAAAATGTAGCAGGGGCGTTGCTTAAACTGAAAGGCATGACAAGGTAATCATAATGTCCTTAGCAGTTTCTAAATGCTAATGGTTATAAAGTTATGGCTGATTGGTGTATGTCCCCATGAGGAATATGAGCTCTTGGACATAAATCAATTGGGTAATCATACGGCCTGTATAGAGGTAGTTTGCCTGACTCTTGTTTAGAGAACATATCTCGAAAATGTAAGTTAATGACACAGGTCTACTTAAACTCTCGGTTTGGTTTCCTACTGTAGTGATATAGGGAGGAATTGTTTCGGATATGACTGGACAAGAATCTATAGGGGAACCATTAACAAGACAAACTGAGACAGAGTCTTCTCTATTCTAATACTACTGGATCTCTCTGCTGCTTTTGATACTGTCGATCACCACCTTCTTCTAGACTCACTTGCTTCTATGGGCATTCAAGATACAGCTCTCGCCTGGATCTCCTCATATCTGTCTAACCGTTCCTTCTCTGTCAACTTCTCATGTCAAGACATCATCACCCCTTCCACTTTCGGTTGGTGTCCCCCAAGGTTCAGTCCTTGGCCCTCTGCTGTTCTCTCTTTATACTTCATCTCTTGGCAAACTAACCAACTCATTTGGCCTCCAGTATCATCTATATGCAGATGATACCCAAATCTACCTGTCTTCTCCTGATCACTCTCCATCTCTCATGTCCTGTATTACCAATTGCTTGTCTGCTATTTCTTCATGGATGTCACAATGCTACCACAACGAAACTTAATCTTTCTAAAACGAAACTCATCATCTTCCCTCACTCCATCTCCGCTACCTGAATTCTCTATCACCATTAACAACACGACTATCTCTCCTACTAACCAGGTTCGATGCCTTGGGTCTAACTTTCCTTCATCCTTTCTAACCTTTCCTTCATCCTTCACATTCATTCCCCCGACAGATCCTGCCACTTGCACCTACAAAACATCTTGCGTATCCGCCCATTTCTCATCCAAGAATCCAGAAAAACTCTGGTTCATTCACTTATCATTTCCCGTCTTGACTACTGCAACACTCTTCTGGTTGGCACTCCACTGTCTCGACTCTCTCCTCTACAGTCTATCCTAAATGCTGCTGCTAGGCTCATCTTCCTTGCACGTCGCTCCTCTTCTGCTTCCCCCCTCTGTGAAACCCTCCACTGGCTCCCAATTACCTTTAGAATTAAATTTAAGATCCTGGTACTGACATATAAGGCCATCCATAATACTGCTCCTCCGTACATTTCTGACCTCATTAGCAAATACTCTCCTACTCGATCCCTACGTTCCTCCCATGGGCTAAGGCTCTCCTCCTCACTTATCACCTCTTCCTTTTCCCGTCTACAAGATTTCACTCGAGCTGCCCCATATCTCTGGAATCTACTCCCAAGGAACCTTCAGCATTCACCCTCCCTCCCGACATTCAAGAAACATCTAAAAACCCAGTTTGCACCATCCTAGCTGCTAGAACTTCCTTGTCATTGATACAACCACCACTTCTTGTCTTGTCATATCCCTTGAATTTATGTATTGTATTAAGAGCTGCGTAAACTGTTGGTGCTATATAAATAAAAGATAATAATCATAATAATAATAATAATTTTAGCAAAAGGGAAATTTTAATGGTATGGTATGGCATGGTAATGTGAGTTCCCGAATTGTCAGATAATATGAGGGAAGTTGTAATGTTTAAAGTCATTACCATGGCGCGCACACCGTAGTGAAGGACATGAGTAAATTAAGTGTTTTAAAGAAACACAACACATGCAACAGTTGTCTCTTTCTTTTTTAAATAATAGACCTGTATATTCAGATTCGTCCAAATTGCAAACTTAACAAATTCTGGTAAATTCAACAATGCATACAAAGCCGCAAGAACCAGGCCAGACCCCCCATAAATCGGATGAAAAACTAAGCAAGAAGCTCTAAATTCTTGTCGGAAATGCGTGGGCCCACATTCACTCATATTCACACACACACTCTTTTCTACCTTCTTTGCTGACCACTTCCGCTTCTCTCTACCACTTGCGCTGCTGCACCCTCTTCTTCATCTTCTATCTTTCATCTTCTCCCTTGTTTTCCATGTTCAGTCTGCTATCTTTAATCTTCTATTCTTGTCTGCATCTTCACAGACATAACCAAGCAGGGGGAACTTCCTCCAAAATGGCAGCGCTTCTGCTGACGTCCTTTCCCTGATCCTCTAATCAGGGAAGAGGAGGCCACCAAAAGCACCATCATTTTGCCCTTAATTGAGCTTAGAAACATAGAAGAAACATTCAGGTGATTTCTCTGATGATTTTTAAAAATCTGGCTTGGTAAATATGTCTCATAGCCTCATTTTATACTAGCTTGGTACTGGGGGTTTTATATCAATATAGTCAAAGCTGCCCTAACCCACATTTGATATAGGCCCTAGGAAACCTTCCACCAGATCAAACTGGTAGAAGCAAACCTGCTAATATTAATTTGAAAATAAAAGATTGCATCTTCAAAGTATATACAATGTTCTTTGTTCTGCTATAACATAATACTGTTGACTAGACAATGCGATGGCAAACTGAAAAGGTCACGAAATCTACTTAGTCAGGAAAAAAACTAAAGTAATTCAAACTCACATTTCTGTTTCTAATACAGGGAACAGTTCAAGTGTTTTTATTAACATGACTTTGTGCTCTGAGACAAAAAAGAAAAGTGGAAACAAAATGCTGTTTCATGTACAAGGAAATGTGTATATTACTTGAATGATTACTCCCTCTTGGCATCAAATAGTTATTGTTTCTGTAGGCCATTCAGAAATGCAATATATTGAGAACATATTTTGTAAGCCTGAATTATTATGTCAGATTTGTACTAATGTGTAGTCTGAAAATTGGTTGCATTTCAATCCACACTGGCTCTGGTCTTTATGCCATAAGAATGATTTGTCATCCATTATCGTATTCACTCCACTAATGTAAGTCCAAATGATGTGGCTTAGGCATCATTTCAGTAACTAAAATAATGAGTTCAAAATTGTGAAAGTCTTCAGAGAGCCCTCAAAATAATTAACATGATGAATGCTGGTATGTAAAATTAATCTGGAGCATTGTTCAAGACAAAGCAGAGAGACAATTTTTGAGAAATCTAATTTGTTGCTGTTAGGAATATATATTAGAAGAACGGTATTGCCGAAGCCAGGGGGGGTTTATTTGTATTTTTTTGTATTATTTCCTAAACTGTACTAGGTTGTGAGATAAAATTCAGATATACATTATGTAAGAGTAAAGCAGAGGAGACGGATGGGCTCTTTGATACTGTCCTGTTTCATAATACATGACAATTTATTTGGTATACTATAGTTTTAACATTTAAAATTAAAACAGTTTGATCCTAAATACATAAAAAATATCTCCTCTTACAGATGGTTTCCCATGTGGCTGACCATGTCTTTTTTTCTTTTCCGTAAATGGAGGTTTATTTGAATGTGGTCTATGTCTGATGCAACAGTTTCAATTAAATCAGTAGATATCATTGTTTCATCATAAGACAACCCCAGCAAGCGTTCCTGTACAATACATTAGTAATCAGTAAGGTGTGTTTTAAGAATCCTTACATAGTACATATGCTATGTTTCCAGGACCAACTCAAACCTTCTTGCAAGAGAAAATTACTGGTTTTGACCCTTGACAATGCAAAGTGATGAAGAAGTTGAAATATTTGACTCACCTACAAATCTCTCATCAGAGAATAGACCTATTGGCATAATAATAGCAAATAGGCAAATATTGGCATTTCAAACGTGAATATTGTACATGTATGAAGGTAATGGAGACCATGCTATGAATATCCACTATCTTGCTGACACATATATAGAATGGATTATAATATATAAAATGTTACTTAAATAATGTATTCGTTACTTATCACCACATTACTTATATCTCCACACAACAAAAAAGCCAGAAGATGAGTCACACAATCATTTTTAAATGTGTTATTTTTCTAGGACAGCAAAATGCTTGAGTTGATCAAACGCAAAAAAACAATATTACAAAGTGCTCGAACAGTTGCAAAACTTTTATTTTTCAAATAAGTCCTACTTTTAACATACTTTAATACAAGGTGGCACAAAGTCAAGGGAAAACTTCAAAAAAGCTTCAAATTAATATTTGAAAAAGGGCACCCAGTACTTTTTGATGTGGTGCCCTGCATGCAAATTATGTTGTTTAAGAAAAATCCCAGAAGTATGTGTCTTTCTTTATTCTCATATCCCTCTCTTTTGTGGATAGAAATAATGAACTTTTACCTCTCCCTCTGCAGCACCCTTGAGATAGCATGAGGGAAGATATTATTCACCAAGTGATGGAAAGTAAAAGAATTTCTATAAAACGCATCTTTGTTTAGTTTTCTTCAGATTATTGATTATAACTACAGAACAGGTAAACTGGGCTTTAACATTAAAAGGAATATGCTCATGGCTCATCAGCTGGTTCATTTGTAATTAGTGTCAAATTAGTATGTCAAATTATTTTCCAAAAAAATGGAAGCACATTGCTGAGCAGGTGCTGGCACAAAAATAATTATTTTTGCTTATCATTAATATGCCAGTTACAATGTGATAATAAAATCAAATAATTAAGTTTTGAATGCTTATTGTCTTGATGGCTTATTGTTCTTTATCTTAAGCCACTCAGACATAGCATGGGGGGACCTTGAGGGAGCAGAAGAATGGCCACCCCCTTCTCAGCCAACAAAGGTACATTGTGTATGTGTAAGTATAAATAATTATCTTATAGTGTGTGTAAGTATGTTGCTGTATGTGTGCTTATTAGTATGTGTGTGTATGTGTGAGTAAGGATGTTAGTTTGTGTAAGTATGTTACTATATGTGTGTGTGTGTTAGTATATGTGTGTAAGTATGTAAGTGTGTGTAAATATGTCACTGTGGATGTATAAATATGATATTGTGTATGTAGGTATGTTACTGTATGTGTAAGTATGTTAGTGTGTGTGTGTGCATGTTAGTATGTGTGCGGAACAGGGAACTCAGATGAAGGGGATTATAAAGCCCCATCAATTAAGATAATGTTCAATTATCAAATAAAATGCAATTGATTAATCACAACACAAGATACAATCATCCAAATCACAATAAGTCACTCTCATTCTTCATAAGTTATATATATAACTCTCTCTATATATATACACATATAATTGCTTAGAACAAAGTGTGTGGGGCAACTGCTCCAGACTTGCCGCAGGACTGCTGAAAGGTAAGTACAAGGGGGGTAGGGTAGATAATAGGGAGGGAGGGAGAGGAAGGGTAGATCAATGGGGGGCGGTAAGAGTAGATGAGGGGGGAGGCCAGGGAGATAATGGGGGGCGGCAGGGTAGAATAATGGGGGGGGGCGGCATTTTAAACTTGCCCCAGGTGGCATTTTTGTTGGGCCGGCCTTGAATTTATCAAAAACCTTTCTATTTAGAAATGTTTCTCAATTAACACTATGGAAAATTGTATTCCAATAATAACTCACACATACAGACTTATATGCAAGGTTCCGCTTTTACCTGAGAAACATAAAGGGTATCTTTATTGATATTTTTGAAAAACAAGTATCCTCTGATTTAAGGAAATTAACAAACAAAATGGTGAGAAAACAGAGTAGAAAGTAGAAGGGAGATTCAGGCCCTGAAGGATCTTAGAAATAATGATGAGATCAGCATAAAACCAGCCATAAAGGCGGAGGACTATTAGTCATGAACACATCTGATTACTATAATAAATGTTTGACCTATATGAAACTTAAAACTGACATTACAGACAATACTCAAACCAGATTACTGGATCTATTAATTGAATGTCTTAACCTTGGGATACTTATGAAATGTGAATTCCACCCGGGAGGCCAATTATATCTGGGATTGGTTCTATCACCTCTAACTTATCTAAACCAACCATTAATAGGGAAACTCAAATCCCATCTTAAGTATACATCTCAGATAATAAGGATCTTTTCTGATATACAGTAAAAACTAGAGTATTTTCTGGTCACAGTAGATGTGATTTCATAGATCATAAACAGGGAGGGGAGATTGTCTGAACTAATGAATAATCAGATTAACTTTATAACACAGTGTGTTGCCCATACAGTATGAACCTGGTCCTAAGGAGACAATCTATAGATGATTGTATTTTTATTTGGACCAGCCGCCTTGATATATTGGATGATTTTATAACATGTTTACATCCAAATCCTTAGAATTTAAAAATTTCCCGTAAGTGCTTAGAATTTTTAGACAATTACATTGCTTTGACCAGATCAGAATCAAAACTATTACTAAGACTGTGGATTGCGATCACCACATACCAGTTACTAGCCACCATTATCGACCCTGGCTTGATAATATTCCATATAGACAGTTTAGGAGAATCCAAAGAAATTGCTTAGACAGAGATTTATTTAAAACACAAGCTTATGAATTGGGGATCAAGTTTTTTAAATAAAGGCTATAAACTGGCCTTTGTAGATCGAGTTAGGAAACTGGATACAAAAATTATGGTTACCAATCAGATCCAGCCTCATACACACATAAACTGCTTCAAATTTCCTTTAGTACTAATTTAATCAACAATGTAAGGATATGCAACAGATTTTATGCATACATTGGGGAATTTTAAAGGGTGACCCAGTGTTGGGTGAGAAGCTTGATATGCCATACATTAATTATTACAAAGCACCCAATTTAAGATCTATTCTGGACCATACTTTGAAGAACAAACTTGATTTCACTAATGACATTCGTGACAAAGTTTTTTTTGTTTTTACAAATGTGGTTGTTGCACAGGCTCTAAGTGTTTACAATCTTTTAAAAACGATCTTAACCCCTTAAGGACCGGGCTCATTTTTCGTTTTCTACCCTGTGGGACCGAGGCTGTTTTGACACTTTTGTGGTGCTTGTGTTCAGGTGTAATTTTCTCCTGACCAATTTAGTGTACCCACATAAGTTATATATTGTTTTTTTCAGGACAAGATGGGCTTTCTTCAGATACCTTTATTGTGATCGTATCATCTTGTTTACTATAAAAAAATTAATAAAAACATGGTGAAAAATTGAAAAAAAACACATTTTATGACTTTTATTTGAAAAATCTTTTACTCACCTAAAAAAGCAATTAAAAAAACTAGCTAAATAGATTCTACTACTTGTCCTGAGTTGAGAGATACCCAATGTTTTTATGTTTTTTTGCTGTTTTTTGTACGTTATAGGGCAATAAGTACAAGCAGCGTTTTATGATTTCCAAATCTTTTTTAACAAATCTGGTCAGTCTGCCTCCATCTCCTCTTTGGAACATCTTTGAAGCCGGTTAACTCAATTTAACCCATTCAAACCATATATTTTTGAAAACTAGACACCCCAGGGTATTCCAAATGCTGTTATTTTAACCCTTTCCATGCACCAATTATACAACTACACTTTGTCAAACTTTGTAATAGTAATTTTTTTTATTTTTTCCCCCACACAAATTGTACTTTAGTTATAGATATACAGGTCCTGGTATATGTCACTATCAAACAACACCCCAATGTGTGTTCAGGAACATCTTCTGAGTACAGCGATACCCCACATGCATGGGTTTGTCAGATTGTTTGGCTGGTAAAAGGCTACTTTTGGGGCATGCGTAATTCAGGTGGTCATTTGGTCATTCTGCCTCCATCTCCTCTTTGGAATATCTTTGAAGCCGGTTAACTCAGTTTAACCCATTCAAACCATATATTTTTGAAAACTAGACACCCCAGGGTATTCCAAATGCTGTTATTTTAACCCTTTCCATGCACCAATTATAGAACTACACTTTGTCAAACTTTGTAATAGTAATTTTTTTCACACAAATTGTACTTTAGTTATAGATATACAGGTTCTGGTATACGTCACTGTCAAACAACCCCCCAATATGTGTTCAGGAACATCTCCTGAGTGCAGTGATACCCCACATGCATGGGTTTGTCGGGTTGTTTCAGATTTAAAATGCCACATTTGGGAAGTGCGCTTTTTTTCTCCATTTTGGTCAGTCTGTACCTATGCCCTATCTAGGCCACTCCAATTTACCCCATCAGCCATTTTTTTTTATATTAGACACCCCTTGGGTATTTGAAGTGCTTTTATTTTAACTCTTTGTTGAGATTTTTGAGAAATTTTAGCACTTGCTCAAAATAATAAACTTTATTTTTTATATTTGTTTTATTTTTTTAATACTTTTTTTATATATTTTTTACACATTTTGCTGGTACTGGATGGTTCATCTAGTGACATCACTGCATAATTATTTTTTAAATGTTAGCACATTTTTTTTTATTTTTTTTTTCCATTTTTTATTTTTTTTTTAATATTTTACTAATCACATAGTGATTAGAAAGCTGGGCTCCATTGACTTGCATGGTTGAATACAGTACCTGTATTCAACCAGCAAGTGGAGCCAGTTCTCTAGAGGGTCTGGAGACCATCTAGCGAACTTTTTCTTGTTTGTTTTTTTTTAACAGAGCGGCGGCCATCTTACTTGATGGCGAAGATCACCGGCAGCTGCGGTCACAGCCCATCGAAAGGTAAGTGTTTGGTGTCGCTGGATGCCTCCTGATCGATGCATTCCATCGTTGATCGCCTCCTAAACGCTTTTAAAACGGGCGTCCGCCGCCATACAATGTATGGCGGCTGTTGACGCCCCGGGGAGGGGCCAGACATGGCCCCCGATGCCGATCTCGGCCTTGCTGAGTGCCTCGACATCGAGGCATTGCAGCAAGGCCGTTTAAGCGAAGAAAGTGATCCTTGATCACTTTCTAAGCTTATTTAACTTTTTGACGGTTCAGAACCGTCAAAGGTCATTTAGTGACCTTCTTGTCATGACGGTCCTGAACCGGCAAAGGTCGCGAAGGGGTTAATAACTGTGTGGTTCTTTTTCCTGTGGTCTGCTTTGCAAATGTGTTCGCCCCTTCCCCCACCCCCCCAGATAAATGCGTGTTCTGACGAAGTTCTGCCATTGATTTCAAAGGGAGCACTTTCCTGCCGCTGATTGCTTCAAGCATTCGATTAGTGGAAAGACAGTAAGACCATGGAGGAGAGGTGACGGCTCCAGCAGGGCAACCTCTTCTGTCTCAGATAAATGCTTTATTTTTTATTTTGAAAGGATGCACAGAGCATTTTAATATGTATTCTTCTGTGTTGGGGCTGTCAGGGACATTATACTGAATTTATTTCACTCCAGTCATATTATGCAATTTGATGCATTATACATTTGCATGGAGCCCATTTTGGAAATGCATGGGGACATTCTCCAGAATCCCCTAATGCTTTAAAATGCATTCATTATACCTGCCAAAAAAGTACTTAACTTTGGAAGAAGCTGCAGCTACAGAACTACAATGGAAGCCCTTCTTCATGGACGTGTAGCTGTGTGATTGGCTGCTTAAAGCAGAATCTCCTCCTATGTATATTTGGCTCTTTCTCCAGCACCCCCGGCTATTTTCTGTACAGTCAGCTCCAGCAGTGGCACAGCAAATGGCAAGCAGGGGTACATACTCGGATAGCACCACCATCTGAATAGGGGAAACCAAGTACCTTGGAGCTAATGTGCCTTTTGTTCTACTTTTAATCTACCCTGGCCACTAGACAAATTACACTGTATGATCAAAAGTATGTAGACACCTGGCCATCACACCCATATGAGCTTTCCAAAACCATGGCCATTAATATGGAGTTGGTCCATGTTTGTGATTTTGTGGCAAAAAAGAGGATTCTTGAAGTCAGGCACTAATGTTGGATGAGAAGACCTGGCTTGCAATCTCTGTTTCAATTCATCAAAAATGCGTTAAAAGGAGTTAAGGTCAGGGCTTATGGACCATGCTTTGTGCACAGGGGCACAGTAATGATAGAACAGGAAAGAGACTTCTCCAAACCATAACCACAAACTTGGAAGCATGCAATTGTCTAAAATGTCTTAATATGCTGGGCATGAATGCTGCCAAGTGCCCCTGTCCTTCAGAGGTAGAGTTGTACTTCTAATGTACGGTTGCATAAAATTATACTACATGACCCAATTAAGCACTCCTTCCAGAGCATGCCAGCCCCAAGTGAAGAAGTGAAGTGTCACAAATTCAGAACTCAGGCCAGCCCTATTTGATGAAATTATATTGGCCCTGCATAATTCATTTAGACTGGCACAGGCTGCAATACCTCTGCATCCAAACACTGTTTCCTTGCAATGCTGGCATTCCAAAACCTGTACAGACTTTGATGTTACTGTACCCTGTGCAGCCAGTCACAATACCAACGTTGAATTACCATCGGGGAAAATCAATGCGGATTACTTAAGATCGGGGAGTTGCATGGTCTTCATTTGATGAAAGCATGGAAAGGAAATGTTAGGTCAAGCTAGCTTTGTTATTCCAGCTGAATCTGAAATCCTGATCACCAAAAAACACTACTGTTTTATTGTTACTTTACTGCTAGCAATATCTTTAAACTGTTGTTCCTCTGGGGTAAAGTTCTCAATCAAATATTAATTGGGTCAAGATCGAGATGTGCTGCAATGATTTCATTATTAGAAGAGGAAGGAAAGCACTCGCTTCTTCATGTGAATACATGTAATTAAAATCAGTGGGATTAATAAATTATGTCTTGTGACAATTAAATCTGCAGTAATTTTTAATATACTTAAAAAAAAACATGATGGCTTACATGTGTTACTGCTGGATGAATGCCCAAATAAAAAAGACATACTTGTTTTGCAACCTTATAAATGTAGAAGTGATAAGATAAAACTGTTTAAAGTTTGTGATTGACTATTTGAGACTTTATAGGCACCATGGAGTATTTCTCCCAGGACGAGTGGCTATTCACTGACTGTTTACAATCATACCTTTCTAGTAAACAATTTGTATTGATGGATATGTTTCAAAAAGATAAGTATTTAATTTAACAAGTAAATAACATGTTAATGAAAACAAGTTTGAAAAGTCAACAACCTTTCCTGCAGGGGCATTGCTAGGTCTCCAAAAGATCTGGGGCTAGAGCATATGATAGTAGCGCGCACTGCACATATATAAACACACACAATTATTTGTAAAGCATTAACTTAATTCTGATTTCTTAATTTCTAGCAATCTCTGTGAATATGCAACCCAAGTCTGCTTTAGACATCCAATTTTAACTCTATATTTTGTACATAAGGACTAGCCCCAGCAACCGAATTGCACCCGCAAGATCTGCCCCAGTAACCAGATAGCATCCACTGGATTTGCCCAGATTGCATTTCCACGACTTACCCTGCACCCAGGTTGCACCCACATTGGTCTCCTCTCAGAGACTCAGGTCACCTCTTGATCCTTCCTTTTCTCGTTATCTCTTCCATGTCTCTTTATCTCAGCTCTTCCTTTGCTCTTTAGCTCTCTTTTTCTTTCCCTTTATCTCTCCAATTTCTCTTTATCTGTACCCCTTTTCTTTATCCCTCTCCCTACTTCTTTTTGACCCCCCCTTCTCATTATCCCTCCTCCTCTTTTTCTTTATCTCTTCTTCTCTATCTATTCCTTTTCTGTTTATTGCTTCCTTTTCTTTTTAATCTCTCTTCTATTTATCATCCCATCTTTATCTCTAATCCTCTTTCTCTCGCTACTTTCTTTTTCTCTCTCTTTTCTCTGCTTTTGTTTTTTCAGTCCTCTTTACTTCCATTTTCCTATCTCTCCCCTTTCTGTATATCTCCCCACCAGGGGCGTACCTAGAGTATTTGGCACCTGGGGCGGATCCTGTATGTGGCACCCCCCCACACACACTTTAAAACTGCATAGCTTCTACCGTTATATACCGGCACAGACACTGAAGGTGGTACAGCATTACTGTTATTATATACTGAGGCAGACATTGACGGTGGTACAGCATAACACTTATCACTATATACTGAGGCACACATTGACAGTGGTACAGCGTAATCCCTATCACTATACACTGAGCCAGGCATTGACAATAGTGCAGCATAACTCCTATCACTATATACTAAGCCAAACATATATACTAATCCACACATATACCAAACCACACATATATACTAATCCACACATATACCAAACCACACATATACCAAACCACACATATATACTAATCCACACACATACCGGTATATACTAATCC
>VKOC01023660.1:0-27406 GCA_009364415.1 Spea multiplicata
GGAGAGGGTAGATAGTGAGAAGGGGGTAGGGAGAGGGTATATAGTGAGAAGATGGGTTGGGGTGGGGGCTTTAACAGATTCTCGCACCGGGGCCCTGAGGTTTCTAGTTATGCCCCTGCCAGGTGATAAGGAGCAGCTGGATATAATAATCAGGTCTGAGTGCTGCAGAGTGACAAGGGCAGCCACTAGTGGTTGGCAAAAAAAAATGAGCAGCACAGAGTGTAAAGAATTCCAAAGAGCAAAGGCTGAAACGTTACACTCTGCCACTGGGACTTTACAGCCAACCATGCATCGGAAACCTAGGGCTATTATACACACAAAGCCTGCCTCCTCCTTCCTCGTCTGACCACATATGCTTACTGTAGAAGGCTGTGGAATGATTTCTGAGCTGTGTATGCGAGACTATCTTTCTACCCTACTGCATGGTGAACGTCTTTACTGGCCCTTAACAGGCTTTGAAACCTTGTGCATGAGCGATCACCCACCGGAGAGGGCCATCTCCCTGCTCTACTTCTTACTTTTGACAGCGACTCACACGACCGCCCTTTTGCAAGACCTGGGAGTCCGTCTGTGACGTTCGACTTTCTGACAAAGATTGGGATAAGATTTTCATTTTCACCCACAAGAGCTCTAGGGCGACTAAGACACAAGAGACTAACTATAAACTGTTGACGAACTGGTACAGAACGCCGCAGAGGCTCCACAGAATGTTTCCGGGCACCTCTGATAGGTGTTGGAGGTGCGGTGAGGATGGGGGCACAATGTTGTACATATGCTGGTCCTGCCCTCTGCTACAACCTTACTGGAAGGAGATCTATCGGGTGATCTCGGAGCTCTCTGACTCCCCCCGCCTTTCCAGCCTCTGACCATGCTCTTGCACGACACTTCCCGCTCAGTCTCACATTACAAACGGTCCATAGTCCGACACCTGCTTGACGCTGCTAAAGGCCTTATCCCCCTACATTGGAAACAGCCTCATCCTCCCTCATATCGGGATTGGGTAAGGAGGGTTGAGGATCTCTCCGCCCCGACTCCGAAACTTAGGGAGGCCTATACGGCCACATGGTTCTACTGGTTGTCCTCTGTCGTTGGGCACGATGCATAGTTGCCTTGTACTGTCTGGTTGCTCAGCTGGTTGGGGTACTTAACTGCTATGTTGTTGGGGTTGTTACGGCTTGTCCGGACTTCTTGATCTATGTCCTCCATTTTTGATATTGCTTTTTTTGTAACAATACTCGCTGCCTTCTGTGGACCAACCTCCGGACTTGTATTCTGTGTCTTGATTTGTGTTCTAACATGCCATTGTCTCATGCCATGTGTACCTGATTTGCCCCACATTCCTACCCTCCCACCTTTTCCTTTCTGTACCCCTACCCCCTCTCCTTCCCATATTCTTTGAAAACGGAATAAAAATTGATTTTGAAAAAAAAAAAAGTCACCTGTCCTCTGTTGGCATCATTCAGAATTCTAAACTGTCTCTGGTAGCAACATCAGCCACAAGCACTTGGAAGCTACATGAAATGGGATTTCCATGGCAGAGTGGCTGCACACAAGTAATGTGAAACATTGGCTGGAGTGGTGTAAAGCACACTACCACTGGACTTTGGATCAATGGGAATGTTTTCCCTGGAATGATTAATCAAGCTTTACTATCTGGAAGTCTCGATAGACAAATCTGCATTTGGTGGATGCCAGGAGGATGCTACCTACTGGAATGCATAGTGTCAGCTGTAAAGTTTGGTAGAAGAGGGATAACGGTCTTGGGGGTGGACTGGGCCACTTAATTCCAGTGATGGGTTATGTTAATGCTACAACATACAAAACATACAAAAACAATTTAGACAATTGAACGCTATTGTGTCACCAGTTTGGGAAAGGCATGACATGCATAAAGACATGGTTTGACTCATTTTGCGTGGAGGAACGCAACCTGTACAGAGCGACCTGTACAGAGCCCTCACTAAGCCCATTGAAACATTGAACATCTTTGGGATGGATTAGCACACCAGCTGTGAGCTTGTTCAACATCAGTGGCTCTTTGGCTGAATGGTCGCAAATTGCCATATAAACACACCAAAACTTTGTAGAAAGACTTTCCAGAAGAGTAGAGTCTGTTATAGAGGGGGCCAACTCCATAATGCCCATGGTTTGAAATGGGATGTCCAACAACTTTATATACTGTAGGTATGATGTTAAGGTATGTAGTTTGGTGTATGTAAGTGCATATCAGGATTAACCACTGTGGTGGTCAGCAGTAGGTGTTCTGAATGAACTAAAATGCGGTAGTACCTGTGGACTCACAGAATGAGTTCAAAACAAAGTAGGCACAATAAACCAATGCTAGAGTATGTACATTAAACATACCCAATTAAGCTTCATCAGGACTGACTAATTGGCATTCTCTACTGTGTCCTAGACATCCAGACTTTCAGAGTTGTGGCTTATATTACCCAGATTCTCTCCAGCCTATACCTGAGTCTAGATTTTCCAATTCCAATGTCAGTATGATCGTTACACACCAGATACATACTGTCAGACATTGCTCCAGACCAGATGCTGCGGTGTGTGGTCTAGATATGCCTGATTTCACACTGCAGGAGCTTAAAACCGTAACATCTATCTTCACATATCCTGCCGTTAGCCAACCTTATGTCATGTGGCGGCTGGCCTTAAGGTACCAGGGCCTCTTAATTATCCCCAGTCAAGCCCTGCATGATATGTTTTCACAGTAAAGTACTTAAGTGAACCGTGAAAGAGGGAAAGTGATAATGCATTCATTCTAGTTCTAGCACATAGCTATGAAATGTATTTCCAGTTCAACTTCATATAAAGGGAAACTTTATGAGGCATTGTCACTTATTGATAGGCTCCAAATGTTCAGTAGTTACCTTGTTTAGCTAATTGCAGCCAATTTAGGCCTCCTGTGTGTCACACTAACTGAGCTGCTAGAAGAAGCTCTAGCTCTGCTCGGGATGCAGCCAGATCCATATTGTAGAGCACTGTTTTTGATTCTAAAATTAGTTAACTCTTTCTTCCTATATATTACATGTTTTATACTTCTCTGAAATGGAAAACCCATTCTGCACCAGCCAGGGATTATTTGTTTTGAAGAACAGCTACAGGAACATAATGCTACCTAAAAGCACTAGTAATCCAAGTGCAATTTACCATCAAGGCTTTGCTGCAAAACAAGCATTTTTGACTAAAGTATAAAGGTGTGAGACAAAGAACATACACTAATCAAACTATATGAATGTGTTTTCTTTGTTGCAATTCTCCTGATACAAAAAGCTATAAAACATTGTAATGCTTGCCTCTCAGGGTTTTCAGAAGTCTATTCTTAGCAGTAAAAATGCAAGATAATGTGAACGCTGAGAGATATGGATGTGTAGATTTGCTTGACATTTATGGAAAGTTACAGAAAGTGCCATATCAATTGTCTATCTGATATTTGTTATACCTTCCAAACTTTTTAATTCCATAACCACACACCCATATCAATGGACACAACAGGAAAAATCACATTTATTATTATTTTAGTATTTATATCGCTGTCCTTGTCTTCCCTCCCCAGGCTCAATAGCACTGAGGGTTACATATAAAATGTTATTCTGGTGCAACTAATGGAATAGGCCCATCATCAGAGGTACCCCATTGACAGTTATGATAAAACTACTTTTACTACATTGTACCAGAATCTATTTTTATACATCAAAAAAGTATAAAAAGTAGGTTCTTAATGTTGGCCGGGGATCACATTAAAAATTACCTTTTGAACGCAGGACCAAACAGCTTGCTATTATTTTGAACAGCAATACTTTTGTGTTTGTGTTTCACTGTAGATGATTGATGTGACTTGAAAGGAGTATTGTTGAGCACTCTTTAACGACCCATTTAAAGTTTACGACATTTCAGTGGAATTTGATTTCTGCAGTGCAATCCCCAGACCTTCTTGTCAAAGTTCAAAGGGTTAAAATAGTATTGTAGATTTTTTTCTATCCACTTATTCAATTTTCTATCTATTGTTTACTTTATACCGTAGCTAACACATACAAGTCCTGGTATAGAAACTTTTATATAAAATCTTATTAGAAGATCCTACGGCCAACAACTAGGCACATTGACACATGCATTCTTTTATGTCAGTAATTTACTAACCTAACTCAAGGTTTGTCTGCACCTTACTAATCAGTTTTTAATCCAAGCACACTATCATGCCAGTAATGGCAAAACATTATGTCATTGCATAAGGTATAAAAAAAACAAGCCCTGGAAATAACTGAATGCCAGCGCCATATTTCATGGTGCCATTATTGTGCATATGACACATTTGTGGGGTCCCGGACAAAATTGTTTTGTGTTCAGAATAGGGACCAACCCTGCATTTATAGTAAATTTGAAGAAAAAAATTGTCATAAAAAAGATGCATATGAAAACACAGTTCTTAATATCACTGTGGCCCATGAAATCATGTAATGGGTTGGGGCCTGAAAATGTTTCGCCCTCCTCTTATGGGGACACCTTTCTTGAGCCGAAAGCCTCCCGGGAGCTCTTGAGTAAATCTGCAGCACCTTCAGAGTGGCAAGAGCAGATCTGGGAGAAGTAAATAATTCAGACACACACAAGGTGTTCGTTCTCAGTCACTTCTCAATTTATTCATTGTTGCGAGTGGGTTTAAATACTATTTCAGGGAGACTGCTACAAAACCATTCACAAAGAAAAATGTAACACTCAGCATATAGTGGGTACTACTAATCCACATCAAACACAGACTAAGGTAAAAAAGTTCTTATTTACACAAGAGTAAATATCATCCTAGCATACAGACAGGTAAACATATGTTATCTCGTTACTTAAGGATGAGAAAGAAATCATTAACAAGACTTGTCTACGTTGGCAAAAGTGTCTACAACAACATGTATATTTAATACAAAATGATGTTCATCTGGGAGAGCACTGGCGTTGCCCAATAACCCTTAAACATTTTAAATATTTTTCTAAGCTGTATTGCAACAAATTAAAAACACTTAAGGGTCACGATAGGCAAATATCTTTGGCATGTCATAAAGTAAGACTGCCTCTTAAATAAACATATCAACTGAATGTCACATGCAAACCCTGCATTGTGTGTGTATAGATCAAATGAGAATCACATAGAAACAGATCAACTGAATATCACATACAAAGCCTGCATTGTGTGTATAGATCAAATGAGAACCAAGTGGAAACAGTTCAACTGAATATCACCAGTCACCCCTGCATTGTGGGTATAAATCAAATAAGAACCACATGGAAACATAGAGATCAACTGAATACCACACCCAAATCCTGCATTGTGTGTATAGATCAAATGAGAACCACATGGAAACATGGAGATCAACTAAATCATGTGCAAACCCCATGTTGCAGGTATAGATCAAATCAGAAACTTACAGATTAACAGAAATACTTATAACATTTTTTAAATAAGTATCTTAACAAGACCTACAATTTCAATAATTAAAAAAATGTATGTGTAAGTGTAGACCCTGACATTTGATGACACATCATAAGTCATATCTCCCAACCACCATATTCATATCCCCCACAATCATCGTTATAAAGTTCCTCCCCACACATTGATATTTGCCCATACACAGAAACATACTGGCTCACACTTGCCCTTACAGCACCTCTTTCTCGCCATCACCTACCCCCATTTCTACCCATCACCTACCCTGCTTTTTCTCCCCATCATTTTTGTCCTCATCTCTTTCCTTTCTCCACCTCCACTCCCTCTCTCCTTCTTCCAGAAGAACAGAACTCCCATCCTCCCTACATCCTAATCACTCAACCCAGAGGAACCCTCAGTCCAACAGTTGAATATTTTTGCCACAGTAAGTAAAAGTGGAGGGCTGGCATAGGGGCCGGGAGGGCAATTGCACTTGTCTATTTTTGGTTAAATCTTTTTAGCAGTAGCTTTTTGGAGTCCTTCACTTGCAGTTCTACATAGAGCCCTTGCTTGTCTGTAGTAACAAAGAGAATGACTGTGGGCCAGTAGCATACCTACCAGAGGGCGGACGGTCCGCACCGGGTGCCGCTCATCAGGGGGGTGCCAACTTGCCGGCACCCGGCACCCCTCCAGAGACGGACACTAATGTCCGCCACTGGAGGAGCAGGATCGCAAGGGAGCGGTATCGGAGGTCTTTAACAAGCCGGTATAAAAAATGTTATGCCGGCTTGAACCGGCTTAAAATCACTCAAGGGAGCCGGAGGTCTGTTAAAAATCTCCGATACCGCTCCCTTGCGATCCGCGCAGCAACAGCTGCCGTGCGCCGGGCTTTGTTGTCAGATCCCGGCACACAACACTGAATCCGCGCCCACCACTGTCCGTGCCCTCTGAACTGGAAGAAGACAGAAGAACTGAAGAAGAGGAGGAAAAGAAGCTGTAAGGAGAAAAGAGGAAAGGTAGGAAAGCATTCAGTGAGTGAGAGTGGATTGGTATATGTGTGGATTGGTATATGTGGGTGGATTGGTAAGTGTGGATTGGTATGTGTGGATTTGTATATGTGTGGATTGGTATATGCGTAGATAGGGCAATCATACTCCTATCATGCCAAGTCTGCAAGTACATCCTGGAATCTGGTATGCCTGGCATGATGATAGGAATGTGATTGCTGTTAACAATCATATTATATTATATATATATTAAAATTGTTATTAAATTGTTTTGTCCTATTTTGGTGTGTTCTTTACTTTAAATAAAAAGTTTTAGATTTTTTTTTATTGTGGGGGGTCATATGCGGTTTCGGCCAGGTAAATGCTGCATTTTCGGTTTCAGCCCAGAATTCGTTTCTGTGCATCCCTACTACTAATGAAGTGGTAGGCCTACACCACATCAATGTTTGGCTTAGTATATAGTGATAGGAGTTATGCTGCACTATTGTCAATGTCTGGCTCAATGTATAGTGATAGGGATTACGCTGTACCACCATAATTGTCTGCCTCAGTATATAGTGGTAGGTGTTATGCTGTACAACCGTCAATGTCTGCCTCAGTATATAGTGGTAGGTGTTATGCTGTACCACCGTCAATTTCTGCCTCAGTATATAGTGATAAGTGTTATGCTGTACCACCGTCAATGTCTGCCTCAGTATATAATGATAACAGTAATGCTGTACCACCTTCAGTGTCTGCGCTGGTATATAACGGTAGAAGCTATGCAGTTTTAAAGTGTGTGTGGGGGGGTGCCACATACAGGATCCACCCCAGGTGCCAAATACTGCTGTGAGCTCAGGCATAATCTGTATGGACGCCTCTCCACGATTTACTTCCAAGAGGTCATATTGTCTAATTGGTCTGTGGCTATCCTGGGAACTGTACTGCAACCCGGACTGCTGCTAAGACCACTAATAGACTAAAAGAGGTGAGTACCGTCATCTTTGATCCCTCTGTTGCAACATTGTTGCTCTTGCTTCTCCCAGACAGCTCATGCTTGAACTATTAACCTCGACAAGGGCCTACCTTCCTGACTAGTGTGCCCCCTTTATTTGGCTTCCTACTGACTGCTGGACAGCAATAGGACCATTTTTAACATTGGCACATTTTCCCTGGGTGTACCCACATAGTCCACTGGAGAAAAAGTGCTCTAGTCGTGAAAGAGAAAAGGAACAATTCCGTGAAGCTGTGGAATGATGTTGTGGTAAATACGGTTACTCCTGCTTGACTGCAAGTTTTATTAGTTTGTTAGATTTTCCCCAGACGTCCTCATGCCCCATAAACTGCCATAAAGTTACTAGGCTACCAGGGATCAAAATGGTTACCCACGTCCTAAGCTATTAATCAAATTGTACATTATTCTGGAACATAATATGTTATAATGGGTAGCCTTTTAATGCTATTTTAATATCAATACTATAATGACATCTAGTTTTTACAATATATATATATATCAGTTAGCTTTAAAGTCTGCATGGTGTGCTCTTTTTGTATTGCAAAAAAATGTATAAACAAAACAAATTATTTTAACTACAATGCAAAGTGTCATTTACCATCTATGGAATGAAAAGGAACACACTGCAAAAAGTAATATATGTACAAATTGATCAGTACAGTGGGCAGGTTTCCACAGTGCTTAGTAATTTCAATGTATTTTGTCAAAGGTAAAAATTGACAATATAGGAAAAAATTCGTAAATACAGGGGTGATATGCCTCTAGCTTTTTTTAATCCTTTCTTTATTGTTACTGCAGCAACAATATTTGGATTCATATATTTCTCATTTCCATTTTAAGTAATTTATGAGCTTTGAGCTTTCTGCCATCAAAATGAAAATAATAGGGTCATTCTGAAAGTAAATGAAGAATAGCTACTAGGTTTAATGGAGGTTGTCTAGCACATTTCATATCACAGAGGCACGTGGCCTCAATCTATTGTGTCCCAAGCAGCCCCTAAAAAGTGGAAAATGTATTTCTGAAACTTTTTACTTTACTAAAGAAAAAAATACTTAATAATGGTTTTGGAGTTTCTCTGTAGCATTTTGTGCCCATTTAGTCAAAACGGTTTGTAACGTCAGGAAGTGATCCTCGAGATTGTGTCATGGTTCCAACCCCTTGTGACAGGGTTCAGCCACGCTGAACCCAGCACTTGCAGGAGCTAGAAAAGTAGAAGTCAAGAGCTCAGACCCCTCTAATAACCTGGACACGGACAGGGAGGGACAAGGTGAATATGCTGGTGCTGGCTCAGGGGAAGTTTCCTCACAGGAGCAGACCTCTTCCTTGATAACACCGGAGCAGACTTTAGATGCCTCTCTGAACTTGGACCATCCTGCTACTACAGTAGATATGACTCACCAAAACCTGGGATAGTTTGACATATTGCCAAGTTGGGCAATGTGTGGCCGTGTAGACAACTAGTCTCCCACAAAAACGTGTCCCCCATCCGGCTTTGCACACCATCTGCAATGCTTGATCATAGGAGTTATATGATACCAAACACAAATCCTTAGAAATCTAATTACTAACTGTTACCTCATCCAGGAAGGTTCTGTTCCAGGGTATGTGTTCAGGGGCCAAAATCAGACTGCCAGTTTTATGTGATCCGAGTTGTGTGTTTAACCTCTTTAGGATC
Organism: Spea multiplicata; assembly: GCA_009364415.1. Taxonomy (NCBI): domain Eukaryota; kingdom Metazoa; phylum Chordata; class Amphibia; order Anura; family Pelobatidae; genus Spea; species Spea multiplicata. Next base: position 9,108 of record VKOC01023660.1, read on the forward strand.
AAGTACATAAAATATCAATTAAAGACCTCCCGTACTGCTTTGGTGTGACAGAGAGAAATCCTTGTGGGTATATCAGCCAGCATTCCTGACTCTGAGCACAAGGTCTGTAAAAAAAGGCTTGTGGAAGTCATTGTTGCTTATTGGGAATTGAATCAAATGTCCTCCACAAAGAATGCTGCTGCCTACCTCTGGTCCAGATAAGAACCACCTTACTCACTGTGCCTAACCACATGTTACTGACAAGTAGACTTGGGCACCAGGCGGCTCTTCGTGTTCGTCTTCGCGCTAGTCTTCGGGGGAAAAAAACATTCCTTGTATTCCGCGAATATTCGCCTGGTCCTGTCTTCTCTTTGGGCGAATATTCGTGGACATTCTTCGTGTTTGGTTTTTTTCGTTTTTTCCGGTTAAGGGGTTAATAGGGTTAAAGCAGCTCTGGCCCAGTTTAAATGTCCGTATGAGCAACTCTATTGGTCGTCAGCAGGAGGCTCGTCTGCCATGGTTGATGGCAGACGAGCCCCCTGCTGGCGACCAATAAAGTCGCTCGTACGGACATTTCACTAATTGAACAGGGAGGGAGACCAGTGGCATCTGCAGGGTAAGTTGCAGCATTGGGGATTTAAAAGTCTGTTCGAGCAACCAACAGAGTCGCTCGTGTAGACTTTTAAAACCCCAATACTGCAACTTACCCTGCAGATCCCACTGGCCTCCCTGTTCTATCAGTTAAATGTCTGTACGAGCGACCAATAAAGTCGCTTGTACGGACATTCATGTGTTATATTTCTGGTATCTTTAAAGCTGGTCAATGCAATTTAACCGATCAAACACCCCAGGGTATTTCAAATGGTGGCATTTCCATGCACTAATTTTACCCCCAGCCTTTGTCAAACTTTGTGATAGTATTTTTTTGTATTTATGATCACATAAATTGTACTTCAGATGTGAATTTACAGCTCCTGGTATTGTCGCTGTCAACAACACACAATATGTGTTCTGCAACATCTCTTGAGTACAGTGATACCACCCATGCATGGGTTTGTCTGGATGTATGGGGCTAAAAGGCCACATTTGGGAAGTGTGCTTTTTTCCATTTTGGTCAGTCTGTGCCTATGCCCTATCTTTGAATCCGGCCACTCTTACTTACCCCATCAAACCAACCGAAAAATTTGTCTGGCCCATTTGCCCATTTTCAAGTCTACTGTGAACCCTTGCCTTCCTTAAGAAATCTGAATGTTCTTGTAAAGTACTATTTTAAAAGCACTAAGACAGGCATAGAAAGAAAATAAATATAAAATAATCCGTCTGAACTGAAGGTGTACAGGTTTAATCCTGTAGCAATACAAGCTCCTAGGGAATTAGAAATAACTTATATTTTGGTAGTGAACTCATTTGTTTGAGACATTAGGGTAAAACATTTGTTACAGAAAAAGTTTAACTATATTGAAAGATTGCTCATATAGTTCTTGATTGAAGAATCACAATGAGCAATACATCCTGGAAGCTGGAGGCAAGAGTTCTGAAATTATTATTTTGTATAAAACTACTTTTGGAGATGTGGGGAGATGTAGCAAGATAACTTGTTTTTCTTTTTGTATTTTATTAGACCTGCATGGCAATGGATTCAGCTGTGAAATTAAAATGAGTTGCTTTATGTGGGTAAAACAGGCATTCATGACTATATTCGCTCCTGGAATACATTGATTTTAGGTGCTTGTCTGTTAATTTTGCTTGCAGCTAACACAAATAGCATTATTTATGAAAGCTAAACTAAATATGTATTTTAGTTTGCTTTTTTAAATTATGTATGTAATGTTGCTACTGGCGTGCTTACATCAGCCGCATACTACAGGGCATGTTCTGGTCAGTAACATGTGAAATATGTATGTGTCTACTACGTAAATAAAGATATAAAATATAAATTGATGGTGGCAAAATCACCCCAATGACCGAGCATAAAAGTCCTCTGTGAAATGAAAAAACTGAAGAAGCAGCTACCAATGGTAAGATCTTGGTCTTCAGTGCCACCAGCAACCAAGTTATTCACACTCCAATGTCTTGCCCAGAGAACCTTTCATGATACTAGCATCTAAAGAAACCAATGGAACCATCAGCCCCATGTGTTTTAGATGAAATAAAAAAACATTGTGGGGAGAGCATTGTTATTTCATGGAAGTTTGAGTTTTACTTTGAATATTGTAAATTTATGGTTAGATTTAGAAATAGATATTATGTCATATATAATTTAGCTTATTATAGTTATTGCCACATACTTTGTATTGTTTATAGTGTCAATACAGCAATCCCTATATGTTTGTTCTATCTTTCTTGAGTATGGTTTTTCTTTGACTGACAAATACTAATTCAAGATTCATGCTTCTTTTCTTTCAAGTTTTAATATATCCTTCTTTGCCTCAAGTATTACAAAGGTGGAAAATTACTTCTTAGAGAGATAACGCATTTTCCGAGATAATCTCTAGTGCAGGCTCATTCCTTTTGGGTTCTTTAAAAATAATATATATATAAAGATGGTTTCATTCATATGGTGTAAAGTTGAAAGTTATAGCATCCTATTACTCTTTTGTGAAGATTTTTTAGTGAAGGTTTCTTTACAGCATTTGTGGTATTGCATTGTTCTATTTTATATCCCTTCGAAGACTTTTAAAGAATATACATTTCTGAAGATTCAGGCACACAACCTACAATTCTCAGCTGTTATTATGTGTGGACAAAAGATACACATGGAAATAGCGAAGACTTGAGGTCATGGCAGAGATAAACCTGGCAAGCACAAAATCCTTTTCAAACAATATAAATTTACAGGTAAAATGCATTGTTTGTACTTGTGGGCAACAATCTATTAATGCCTACTTTTGTGTCGAATGACACTTAAGCATTCCCTAAAAAATTTAAATTGAGATGTTTTACATGAAAATGTTTTGATTTCGCAGAAGGTTTGGGTATCCAGTAAAACTAGGAATGATTTTTCTAATGAGGCATTTAGTTATAAAAGTAGATGTAACTACCCTTTTTCTATAACCATATCTAACTGTTCAATCATAGTTTTGTAAGGAAACCAAACCACTGCTTCTACATAAATTCCTTTTTTGTGTTTTACGTGAATGCTTTAGAAAATGGTGTTGTTTCCCTTAAACTTTTCAGCACGCTGTAAAGTTATTCATATTTAAACCAAGTAGCTATCTGAATCCTAAGTAAGGATCACGTGTGCAAACATTGCATTTTGAATTTGAGCTCTGCTTTGGTGTTATAAAGCATTTCTCCAAAGTGAGTAGGTTAACAAAATAACTTTGAGAACTCTGAGAAGCCCTGTCTTGAGTTTAGCAACTCATATACAACTATCTGTGTGCCAGGAGGAACTGCAAAGGAAATCATTAGTGCCAAAAACATTAAAAGCAATAAAATATTTATAGAGCGGAAAATGAAATAAATGAAAACTGCAAAAATTATAATTGTGTAAGTGTTTAATGGGTCTGATAAATATTTGTTAGGTTAATAAAGACAACTGAGTAGTTTGCTAATGGAATGGACAGAAACTATATATTTTTTGTTTGGAAATATATACTTGTTTATAGAGAAAAAGACAAACGCGATGCTGCATTAAGTTAATGTTTCCACAATGGGGATGAGCATTAATAAATTACATAACAATTCATAACAATAAGTATGTTTTTAATATAACTCTACCAAAAAAAGCTCTATTTTACACCAAAGGATGATGACCACCTTTATTCAGCTATAATTTACTAACTTTTCATTTAGCTGAGTCCAATAAAAACTATGGTAACCAACCCACCACTATATAAGTCGGGAGAGATTTGTCTGATCAGTAACATTGTCTTGCTCTGTATTGCTCCCTTGTCTACAGTGATACAGTTTTTTACAGGGCCACACTAGAAGTTAAAACCAGCCCTAGCACTTTAATTCCTTTAGTTCCAAGGGGCTTTGGTGCCTCATACCCTGTAGCTATTTTGCAATTTTTACCGTATGTTGGTTTCATTATGGGTCCCCTTTTCTATGTTTGATGAATTTATGTTTGTCAATATCTCATGACTAAAGACATACCACACATACAATGTTTTTCCCATAAGGCTCAGCCAGACATACTACTTCCATGATGCTGGCTGAGCGTCATGGGAAGTGCAGCAACAGTAAAGCTGCAGATGCTAGCTGTGAACTAAAATTCTTATGATTCTCAGCCAGCCAGGAGATTTTTTTTTTATTAAAAAAGGCTAATGTTAGCTTCTCTCCCAGGACCCCTACACACTGCCTTTACACACACCTGCCCATAAACACACATATGAACATACACTGCCCTTACGCACACACATATACATGTACACTGTTCTTACACGCACACACATACACGTACAGTACCCTTACACACACATATACACGGACACTGCCCTTACACACATATACACTGTTCTTACACACACAGAGTGGCATATAGGGGTATAAGGCATTTCTGGAGGCAGAGCGGCATATAGGGGGTTAAAAGGCATTTCTGGAGGCAGAGTGGCATAGCGGGGGTTAAAAGAGATATCATGGGGCACTCTGCCTCCAGAAGAGCCTTATGCCCCCATATAACACTCCCCCCTTACTTCTGCTTCTGGCTCCCTGGTGTCTGTGAAATTAAAGGGGCTGGCATGCACGCACCTCGCTGCCTCAGCATTTTGTCCCACGTCTTAAAAGGGGTGCGAAAAAAAGGGCTGAGCGGCCCTGGCCTCACCCCTCCTCTGGCCCTGCAAAGCGAAACAGAGGACAGTTGGGGGCATGTATGTAGAGCCAGGGTAATAGAATGTAAGGGGTTTTGTTTTTTTGTGTATTATCATTGTTATTATAATTACTATTATTATTATTACTATTATTATTTTGCACTGTTTTAGTGCAATCTGAATAGAGATTCCTTTAGGGGCCTCTTGAACACAATGGCATCACTTAGCTCACATTATTGATTTATTTTATTTTTTTATGTTTCCACTTGTACAAAGATGGAGTTATTTCTCGCTATCTTCCCCCTGTTATCTCCCCTGCACTGATCACCAAGCAAGCCTCCATAGACTTAGGTTGGGGATTACAATATGTAACGTTTACCGGAAAAGAATGTCCTTCACACAATTGGGCATTCTTTAGGTAACGGCTTAAAGGCAATTGGGCTGGTAGCCGCTACAAACGATCATCAGGATTCCAGCAATGCTTGTATGTGATAAACATACTGTACGCGTGGCTGTTTGCTGGATCTGCAAAACGTTTACACTTTTGCTGCATGGATCCCTCCATGCGTATGTATCAAGCCAGTTGCTGCAGACTAAAGAGCATGATCTGCCGCAGAAGTGGGAATAAAAGTAAATAAGAGGGCCTGGTTTCAAAGCTGAACAATGTAAGGTAGCACCACATTTCTCAGCTAGTCTTTAGATAACTACATTTTATTTGGAGGCGCAGGTAGTAGTGGAGGAATGGGTGGAATAGAATAGTAGGTATTTTTAATATAGCATTTTAAGGAGAGAGAGAGATGACAATCCTGCATAAAAGTTTTAGCAAAAATCAACACAAGGATCTGTACAAAAAATATAAAATGGCTTTACATTTTGAAAACTATTCACTACCCACAAAGGAGTGAAAGCTTAACAAACCTTCCTTCTTCCTATAGCACCACCTACTGGAAATATATGTTTGCTGCATATGGCAGTTGACCTTTAATAACGTTACAAGCCCTGTCCATTTTTATATTCAAGATCCCCAGTTCCAATGACATTGGCTGTTCCTAAATGCTTCAACTTTCCAATAATACCACATCTAGCAAGGATGACATTTCATGAACTGACTTATTGCAAAGGTGGCATCCTATCACAGTACCACGCTTGAATTCTACAAATTCCCATTTTTCCCCCATAAATGTTTGTAAATGCAGATTGCATGGCTTGGTGCTTGATACACCTATGGCAATGAGATCTGACTAAAACACCTGAATATAATAATTTAAAGGCATGTCCCAATACTTTTGTTCATATAGTGGATATTGTATTGTAAGCTGAAAGTGGGACTGTCACATCTCTCAAATAATACATAGCAGTCTTGTATATGGCATAACCCATATACAGCATTTGCATATTATAAAAGTTATATGTGCATCAGAAATAACAAGGTGTAAAACACAAGCAGCATCCATTAATTTGTCCTTTTGTTATGTTAACAAAATTAGCTTAAATTTATAATAAAAGTTGTGGTTGTTCACTTTGAAATATTTTACGTTGGTCTCATACATCAGAGGTTAAGCAAACAACATCTCTTTTTTTGTATCCTTTGTATTACCATCACAACATAATTAATAAGGTTAAAGGAGTAGCCTAGTGCCAAACTTTTTTTATTTTTCATATGAGCATTAGAAATACATACAACTATATATTCAATAATCAAAGCTCAAATACGTTTATTAGTTTGGTAGAATAAAAATATTGCAATGCAAGAAATGCAAGAGAAAGAAAAGTGAACATCATGGATCCTGATGATTGTTAGAGTAGCACAGTGAGATACAACGACAGGTCTAAATTAAATTAGTAATTATTGTGTTAATAACTGCAAATAAGAACATCTGCATAAGGAACAAAAAGGCCCAAAAAACAAGTTTCACTGTGTTACTTTTCCTTATAAACAACATTCTACAAAATTTCTACAAAATTATCATGTGAAGTAGCCACATTAAAACCATTTTATTGCACAACTTGCTACAATGTATCATCGTTCAGCACAAAATGGTTGCCCGTGAAGCTTAATAGAATTCTGGCATGAAGTTTTGATATGTGAATCTGGCAAACAACAAACATCCCAGAGATCATTTATGGCAAAGTTTAAAATATAGGCGGCAAAAGGAGGTTTTTAAAATAACCTTTTCAGTGCTGGCACTTATTCCAACCCTTACAAAAAATTACTGCAGTTTTTCTGAAGTAATACTGCAGTTTTTTGGACATGAAAAAACTGCAATACTGCACTTTTACTGCAGTATTACTGCACATTTACTGCACTTTTTTTTTATATTGCAAACCTACCGTTTTACTTCAATGTACTGCAACTTTATTGCATTTGTACTTCCGAACAAAAATAACTGCAGTATAACTGCAGTACAGTGAAGTACAACTGCAGTAAAACTCCAGTAAATGTGCAGTAATACTGCAGTAAAAGTGCAGTATTGCAGTTTTTTCATGTCCAAAAAACTGCAGTATTACTTCAGAAAAACTGCAGTAATTTTTTCGTAAGGGAATATTTTAGTCTTAATGGCCCCTTTGTACACATTTTGTATGACTAGCTAAATTGAACCTAATTTTTTACTTATGTTTGCCTTAATCCGCAAGCATTGATTTTACATTGAAGATAGCATTTATTGTAAGGAGTTTCAGAGTTACATGCATGAAATGTGTGTGTCTGGTTGAGCATTTAGCACTTGTTACTTGCATTCTCTGAGAGTAAAATCATTGACTGATTTATTACAATTTAGCACTCATTCTTTTCTATGAGAGTGCAGTGCTCTTTCTAGTTTACCATGCAAGTTTACATTTTCATTTTAAAAAAACAATACTAGATACTAGACTTGCGCATTCGTCTTCGTTCCAAAGGAACGTAGAACAGAATACCGTGCCGGCAAAACGCAGGCGAAGACGAAGACTCACAACCACGAAGAATCGAAGATTCTTCGTGATCGTCTTCGTTTTCGCAGCGCAGCCGCCAAAATTTCAAACAGGAGTGAGCTGATCCTCTTCTGTCCAATCAGCTCACTCTTGTGACGTCACGCTAAGGGTCTCGTCCAATGCCTGTGCTGCTGTTTTTTGAATTCTGAGTGCCCTCAGTGGCACTGGGGTGCACTTGCCCTGGGCTGGCACTAGTGCCTACTGCCTGTCCTGTCTTCACTTAGATAAATTAAATAATAGAATTTATAAATAATTTAATAGATTATATTAATAATTGAATACATTATAATATTATATATATTTGTCAGCCATATATAAATATGTACTATAGTATACTAGTGTAGTGTGTACTTCAAGACATCTACTAGTGTCTAATCTAAAATCAGTAATATATAATTCATTTTAGTTAGCTTATTAATTAGCTATAAATAAAATTAATTACTACTAGCTTATAGTTCAGCTAATCTTATTAGTACTGGTGCTGCAGCTCTATAGTTTGTGCTTTGTTTTAGCAACAGCAAGAGACCAAGTCAATTTTTCTTAATTAATAATCTTTCATTTTATTTCATTTGTTTTGCTCACCTCAGTCCATCAGTGAAGTGAACTTGTTGGGCTAGTGAGTGCAGCCGCATAAGTGCTGTGTTCTTTTTTGATCAGCAAGCAGTGACTTACATCACCACCACCAGCAGCAAAACCTACCACTGTTACCACCAGTGCCACCACCACTAGTTCTGCCTCTGTTCATCCACCCCGAGCAGTAGAAGCAGCACCCAAGGCATACTCCAAGGCTATGCGCGCCCCAATTTGGGAGCACTTTGAAAATGTTGAAGAAGGGCGCTATGGAAAGTGCAAACATTGTGGGAAGCTAATAAGCAGAGGGAAAGTGTCTGGCCATTTCACCAGTGCTAGCATGAAGCATCACCTCAGCACTCAACACAACGCTGTGCTATTGGGGAAAGATGCAGAAGTAAAACTTAGTGCAGGCAGCATAGCTGGGGGCCGTGGAAAACCCCCAACAGCTGCTTCTGAGCCAATAGCAGCAGCAGCAGCAGCTAGTGCTGGCAGCCAGAGACCAAGGCAGGTTGGAGCACTGCATGTCCAGCCCACCCTGGAACAATTTGTGGCATTCCTATCCAAAAGGTCAATGTCCAAACAGCAGGCCAATAAAGTAACGCAACTTATTGGTACGTTCATTGCTGTTGGAGGGGCATCCTTCTCTATGATTGAAGGTTAGCCTTTCAAACAATTGATGGCGTCTGAGGCTCCACAATATACAGTTCTGTCACGTTCCACTTTCAGCAGGAACATTGTCCCCTCATTGTATCGGTCCTGTGTTTCAGTAGTGAAAGAGGAGCTTTCCAAGGCTGCTGGTCAGTCTGTTCATTTCACAACAGATTTGTGGAGTGCACCTAGTCGGCAGCATGCCTTTCTTTCTTTGACAGCACACTGATGGCAGCCCGGTGTGCCCAAGGAAGCTGCTGCAGCAGGCTACCGATCATTCCTTCTCCATGCAGAAGTGATGGATGAAAAGCACACTTACCAAAATATTCTGCATGCGATGAGGAAAATGTTTAGTCTTTGGGTGGAAGCAGAGGCAGGCACCAATGTTGAAGTTGGTTTTGTGGTAACTAACGGAGGTGCCAATATGGTGAAAGCGCTGCAAGATGGTCATCTTGTTGGTGTGCGCTATGCAGCCCACATCATCCATCTTGTAGTGAAGGCAGCAATGTCAGAAGGAACTAATGTAGCAGCAGTAGTTCTGTCCCGCTGCAGAAAGATCGCTGGGTACTTTCACCATAGTGTTAAGGCTAGCCAACTTTTGAGGGAAGAGAGGTCAGGTCTTCCCATACACTGCCTACATCAGGATGTCAGTACACGGTGGAACTCCACGTTAGACATGCTGGAGAGGATTTTGGAGCAGCAGAGGGCAATCCATAATCTTGCCTCGGAGCATAATATTGGGATTACATCCCCATTGAATAGGGAGGATTGGACAGTGATCTCCCAGCTAGTGGCAGTCCTTAAACCATTCAGAGATGCCACAGAAAATTTAAGCTCAAACACTGCCAGTCTGGCGCAGGTAATCCCAGTGTTATCCCATCTAGGCAGCAAGATGGATGTGTTCGTTCAAAACCGTGAGGCTGTTCAAGGTGGCACTCTACATCCTGACGTAGCAACCATAGTCAGGAAGCTGAAGGATCAGCTAAAAGTACACCTTCGCAAACGCATGGAAGAGAGTCCCGAAATGATGCTAGCGTGCCTTTGTGATCCAAGAATTAAGGGAAAGCTAGCAATGAAATTCATAGTAGCTACCGGGAGCAGTTGGTTAACAAGGTGCGTGACTGGCAGCGTAAAATGGAAATGCTGTCCGAGGAGGGAGAGGTGCAGGAGGAGGAAGAGATAATGTGGTCTGCTACTCCTAGCAGCAGCATCAGTGCCACAAGCATCACAACACAGCTGAGTGGAGCAGCTGCGTTTTGGGAAGAGGCACTTGGGAGTATAGTTGGACCATCTGACAGAGCTAGCAGCAGAAAGGAGAGTAGTGCTGCTGAAATGGTCAAACTTTACCTCTGTGAAGTTCATTCTGCACCTAATGTTGATCCTCTTAGCTACTGGGATGTGGCCGGCACTCTTATGGGTTGCGCAGCAGCTTCTATCATGTCTGCCAACCACTGTTCAAAGTGAGCCCGTGTTTTCTATGACTGCAAACATACTGAGTCCACAACGCTCACGCATGGCACCTCATCTGATGGAGCAGATTGCCTTTCTTAACTTCATTCTGCCCAAGTTGAGTTACCCAGCTCTTAGCTTGGAAAGTTAATTTTCTTTCTCTAATGTTCAAGGTAGTTTCTCCCCCTGGTTGCACGTGTTTGGTGTGTGGCAACGTCTGCTACCTCCGCTGGTGTAGCCAATTTACGCTAGGGCCTAGTGTCTGAGTTCTGTAAGTCCGCTCCCAAACGCCTAGGACTGACAGTCTCTGGATGCTTTGCCCTGGGGTGAAACAGGTCAGCGGGTCGTTAATTGCCCACTCATTCACCTTTCCCAATGCTGCTGCTGCTGGTGGTGGCAGCGTCTCTTCTTTGCCAGTTCGTTTCCTGGCTAGTGTCATGCCTCAAATGTCCAAAATGTTTAAGGTAGTTTCTCCCCCTGGTTGCATGTGTTTGCGCTGTGGCAACATCTGCTACCTCCGCCGGTGTAGCCAATTTACGCTAGGGCCTAGTGTCTGAGTTCTGTAAGTCCGCTCCTAAACGCCCAGGACTGACAGTCTTTGGATGCTTTGCTCTGGGGTGAAACAGGTGTGCGGGTCGTCAATTGCCCACTCATTCACCTTTCCCAATGCTGCTGCTGGTGGTGGTGCCAGCGTGTCTTCTCTGCCAGTTCCCTTCCTGGCTAGTGTCATGACTCAAATGTCCCTAATGGTAAGGGCAGTTTCTCCCCCTGGCTGCGTCTGTTTGCGTTGTGGCAACGCCTGCTACCTCCGCCGGAGTGGCCAGCTTACGCTAGGGCCTTGTGTCTGAGCTCTGGAAGTCTGCTGCCAAACGTCTAGGACTGACAGTGTTTGGATGCTTTGCTCTGGGGTGAAACAGGTGAGTGGGTCGCCAATTGCCCACTCATTCGCCTTTTCCATTTCCATTTCATTTTTTTCCTTCTGATACACAACCAACCAAACATAACACACACAATAACACAAATAACACAGTGATATAACACACAACACATAACACGATAACACAGTGACATAACACACACACGTACAATGCACAAATCACAAGGACCTTTCCTCCTGTTATTTGCCCTGGCCTTCACTTCTACACTCACTACTAGCATTACATTAACGCTATAACTCACACTTCACCCTATAACATTTTTCCATCCACATACCTGCCAACAGACCCAACTTTTTCAGGGATAGTCCTGCTTTTTTCCTGTCCCATCAAATTTAGCTAAACTAGGTATGCCAGTACACATAGATATAGCTGGGTAGAGTAGCACTACAACATTACATAGATATAATAAAGTAAATAATAATAAATATAACTTTAAAATAAAATTAAATAAACTCATTCAAATTATATTTAGACATAATACATCTTTAACCAAAACAGTGCACTGCTAATAATCTTAAAAATAACCGTACATTAACCCTGAGCTATTTTTTAGTTCTTGTCCAACATTTTTCCATTCTCATACCTGCCAACACACCCAACATTTTCGTGGACAGTCCTGCTTTTTTTCCAGTCCTGTCCAGTAAAAGTTGGGTTGTTGCAAAGTATGCCATTATAAATAGGTAGCAAATGTTAGGCATGTATTAAAAGTTGTCAAAAATCGATTTAAAATGTAAAATAATCCCTATTCTTTTATTAAACATCTATGGATGTGTGACTGTGTATGATAAAAAGGAGGCCAAGTTCCTTGGAGCATTTGTCTAGGTCTCAGACAAGACAACTGCTTGGAGGAACTTGGCCCTCAGTTTCGGGCAATGTGTATTGTGTACAGTACACCTCGGTACGTGTGTGCAACTCTATTGGTCGTTTCGGCAGGGGGCTCGCCTGCCATCAACGAATGAAGTGCATTCTGCAGTTCTGTAATTCATTTGTTGATGCCAGAACGGCCCCCTTCCGGCGACCAATAGAGTCGCACACACGTACCTTCAAGACGCAAACGCATCTGTTGCTGCTGCTGCTCCGATGTATTCTTAACCCCGTATTAACCCCTGCTACGCAGCCGGGAGAAAACGAAGATGAAACGAGCACGAAGACAGTAACGGGCGAATATTCGTGGAATACAAAGGTTTTTTTCTCTCCGAAGACGAGCACGAAGACGAACACGAAGAGCCCCCTGGTGCCCAAGTCTACTAGATACATTCAAATTCCACTACATAGTACTAAAAAAAATTTATAATAATTATTAGACTTGGGCGCCGGCCAACTCTTCGTGTTCGTTTTCATCTTTGTGGGGGTGAAATCTTCGTATTCCACGAATATTCACCCGTTCCTGTGTTCGGTTCAGGCGAATAATTGTGAACATTCTTTGTGTTTTTTGTAGAAGAGGGCTTGGGGCCAGGATTTTAAATGTCTGTACGAGCAACTCTATTGGTCGCTTGCAGGGGCCTCCTCTGCCATCAACCAATGGACTTCATTGGTTGATGCAGATGAGCCCCCTGCTGGTGACCAATAGAGTCGCTCGTACAGACTTTTAAAATCCTGGTGCCGCAACTTCGCAGGGAGAGACCACTGGTCTCCCTGCTCCAAGAGTTAAAGGTCCGTACAAACGACCAATAGAGTTGCTTGTAGGGACATTTAACTCTTGGAACATGGAGACCATGGTCTCCCCAGGCCAAGTTAGTGAGTCTATTAGTCGCCTGCAGGGGCCTTCTCTGGCATCTACATTTTGCCACCACCATGTTCGTATGTATGGTATTCGGGCTGAACAATGAAAAAGCACCCTTCGACTTCGTTTTCACGTTCGCCCAAATACGAATGCACAAGTCTAATAGTTATGCAACATTGCGTTTTTTAAAAGCCATAGTACATACTTATGGCACTTGAATATTCTTCCCATCTATACAGTCCTTTTTATTATTTTTTTTACTAAGTATACACACATAAACACAAACAAAAAAAGTTTTTAAAAAATGTGTTGTAGCTGATATGAAACGATATGTAAGGAATATTCATCATCTCAGAGAAATTAAACAATATACATGGCACAGATAAGCTTTTGTTTTATTGTAAATGAGCATCATCCATAATCATCCCAGTGTTATAATCTATTGTGTATAAAACCGCTCACCTTTACCAAAATGCAGCTTTTAAAAGCATGATTTTAGTAATTGCATTTTCATCCGTATCTATGAGAGTGTCTGTAAAGACATTTGGCATCTCATCAACAGAAGCAGCAGATGAGAAAGGCCTTCCTACGTGCTCTGTCAAGGGAATTACAAGTTTAGGTGTTTCTTTTTAATAGACATTGAGGATTAACTGATGTGCAGAAGATTGCATGCCACCAGCATTAAAATGTATTTGTGCCTCTAGCTCTTAATGTAAAGAAAAACAATTAAATTGTGTATTACTCTGTTACACGTGTTTATTGTAATCTAAATGAAAATACTAACAGTCAAATAAACTGATGAATGCACAATATGTACAGTCCTACTAAGACATTCAGGCGTTTAAATGATCACTGGGCATTTCCGCACGTTTTCTAATGTTTTCCACTCATACTTATTCCATATCTGTGGAATTATTTAGCTAACACCAAAGGAGAGATATATTGGACAGCTATGGTCAACAAAACAGTCTATAATACCACTGCAAATCTCCTGAGAAGGCTCCGGTAGGATGTGAAATGTGACAGGGTTGTGTTCAAGACAAATTTATATTCCAAGGCACATAAATTACCAACACCCCCATGTTGTAAAATATCAAATGCATTAAATGGTCAGCGCATGTGGAGAAAGCAGCTGACACCTTGACAAAATATATGGTGCATTAACATGATGGGTGGAGTTGCCATTATGCCATTTATGTTTTTGCTGCCTTAACACCACTGAAAACATGTTGCCCTAGGCACCTGATTAGTCTAGCTAATGAAGAAGCAAGTTCTGACTGTTATATATTCTGTTAATCAATACATGGCTGTTTTGTGTGTCTTTAAGGGGTAATGGGTGTGTCACAGCTTTTAGTATAAGTAGAGTCATGAATTAAAACTAACTATTGTTTGCTTTAATAAATAGTGTAATTTTTGGAAATTATCTTGTTAATCCATTAAGTGATCAATTTCCTATCCTGAAGATTTTTTCCTCTTCTACTTGACAAAAGGGCAGGGATAACAGCTCTCTGGGTATATACATAAGATGTTTTGTTAAAAAAAAATAATAAAAAATGTATATATATATATATATATATATATATATACTCACTGGCCACTTTATTAGGTACACCTTGCTAATACCAGGTTGGACCCCTTTTGCCTTCAGAACTACCTTCATTCTTCATGGCATACTTTCTACCCGGTGCTGGAAACATTCCTCAGTGAGTTTGGTCCATATGGACATGATGGCAGATTTGTCGACTGCACATCCATTATGCAAATCTCCTGTTCCACCACATCCCAAAGGTGCTCTATTGGATTGAGATCTGGTGACTGTGGGGGCCATTGGAGAACAGTGAACTCATAGTCATGTTCAAGAAAGCATTTTGAGATGATGTGAGCTTTGGGACATGGTGCATTAGCCTGCTGGAAGTAGCCATCAGAAGATGGGTACACTGTGGTCATAAAGGGATGGCATGGTCACTAACAATACTCAGGTAGGCTGTCACATTTAAGGGGCCCAAAGTGTGCCAAGGAAATGTCCCCCACACCATTACACCAGCAGCAGCCTGAACCATTGATACCAGGCAGGATGCATCCATGTTTTCACGTTGTTTTCACCAAAGTCTGACCCTGCCATCTGAATGGCATGCCCCTCCCCTGTGTGAAAACACACACAATAAAAATATAACAAAGCATGGTTGTTTCAAGGCATTGGAGAGGTCCCAGCAAATTCAAGGCGGATATGACATTGGCAAAGTCACGACCAACAGGATTCTCAAACAATGTATGTGTACGGGACAAAACATTTAGTTCAAAATGACATATATATCATGCTGTGTGAAACATGTTCCATAAACATTCCATATGAACAAATTACTGTGAAATGATGATTCTTACTAGCAGTAGCTGTATACATTCATTTGTACTAATGCACACAAGATCCAAATCAACCAATAATTTTCCGGTGTAAACATCAAAAAGTCGCACCGTTAGGGTCATTGGGGTTTTACATTTTTTTTTATGACTAATGTTAAGCATTTTCCTGAATTCAAGGACACAAAGTTTTGATTTTAATGTGTTATCCAATTGCATTATTTGTGACCTATATATATTTAGTGCAACAGGTCACTTTAGTTAATTTCCATATCTGTTTAAAAGCTTGTACACTTTACATGGTTTGCTTTCTTTGCCCTGTGAATATGTCTGCAACGTGGCATTCTGTTACATTGGGTCTTTAACACAGTAAAAGGACACTGCTGTATTCCAAGTGGATTTCATTCTGACACCGTGACCATTAACAACATCTCACCAAAGATTACATATTAGCTAACTGAATACAACTGAATATGTACTGAACATTTAAATGAGGAACCACAAAGAAAAAATATTTGTCTTCTAAAACGTTAAATACATTGCTGAGCACACCAATGCAGGTTAGTACACTTGGTTTTATTTCATTTTGTTCCAATAAACTTCCTTTATCTAAAGACAGGCTACCATTCTTGTGCTATTTTGAGTGAGTTTCCATACTCAGATGCCACACTGAGCTGATTCTTTCTGGGACTGTTAATAAAGTTAACAGGGATGTGGAATTCACTACATACAGACACTGTGCTATAGAAAGTTTAAAGAGGCCTTTAAATATGGGCTAGATGATTTTCTAGCAAAGAAAAGTATACATGGATATGATTGCTTATTAAGCTTGTTGATCCAGTGAGAAATCAGATTTTTGGAGTCAGGAAGGATGTTTCACCTTTTTGGTCTTCTTTCTTTATCTGTTTCTCTGTTATCCAGGTATTTCTGCAAAAAAGTGGAGCCATGTAGGTATCATTTGCATTACAGCACAAGCTGTGAGTTCTCTTCACAGTGATTGCAGTTGAGCACCCAAGCTGGATGATGAGATTAAATTTTACACATCAACATATGTTTATATAAACATAGAAACATAGAAATTGGTGACAGATAAGAAACATTTGCCCCATCTAGTCAATTTTTTGTAATGTAAGGACTCAAACCCCAATCAGTCGATGGTCTGGTCCCATTATCAGGAAAGCTATATATCTACCCAATGCACTTTTAAATTCTGACACTCTACTGGCCACCACCACTGTTCCATTTATCTACCACTCTCTCAGCAAAGTAGGACCTTCTTACATTACATCTAAGCCCCTGAACTTCTAGTTTAGACTATTACCTCTTGTTCTAACAATCCAATCCTATCCCTGTCCAATACTGATGTAAGACTTACTGGTCTGTAGTTGGCTGAGTTTTGTGAATATACACTCTGAGGAAGCCTGTGCTAGGCGAAACGCGTTTGTGTATTATTTTATATTAATCCTTTGTTGGTTTTTTATTGGTTTTTATTACCAAAAGTTTAAAATAAAAAAGTTTTTTTAAAAACTATTTTATCTTGCTCCTGGACCCATTTTTTTTTTTAATTTATAAGACACAACACCTTGTGTGGGGATTTTACCACTTAAGCGCTGAGGAGTGAGCAATTCTATAATTGCTCACCAAAAAGGAACTATGGACACTACAGACTGCTTCAAAGGCTGAGGCTAAAGAAAGCTGCCAAAGAAATCTTTAAGGTGAGGATTATATCGCCCAAGCGTATACTTTGGGGCTAACTGAAGAAGCCCCCACCAAATGTGAGTAGCCCTTTGTGGCCTTCATTTCAAACAAAAACAAGCCTTGAGACATATTGCACTATTGTGTTTTTCTTTTTTTTTATATATTTCATATACATCCATGAGAGCGCAGCCACTAACCCCCTTGTGAACTACTCTACCTGTTTAAGCCAAGAAGAGGAAACCCTGCTACATCATCTACAACAACTTTGTTTTAAAAAGGACTTTTTTTTTTTCTTTTTTCTTTTGTTGTTGCTTTTAGCGCTTTTATCCTACCCCTTTTAAGTGTTACTACAATTGCCATGTTCCAGTCTTACGAAACTACTCCTGCCAATAGTTACTGGTTAAATAAGTCTGCTAGGAACTTTTATAACTTTGGGTTTATACTATAGGGTCCCATGGATTTGTTTTAGTTTACTTTGGAGAGTTCAAGTAGAACATCTTCCTCTGTAAACATGCTTGTTTTTACATGTCACCCTAATTCTCTTTCCTAATTGGGGTTTCTCACCTTCATCTTCCTCTGTAAAAAAGGAGCAGAAGTATTTATTAAAGCAGTCGGCTGGATCGTAATCCTCATTTATATAACGCTCTTCATTTGTCTGTAGTTCAATTATTTCTGGCTTAAACGTTCTCTTACAGTGATATCCGAAAACAAGTTTCCATTTGAAAATATTTAATCTAGCAAAGCCTCCATCCGTTTTTGCTCTCCTTCCAATTGCTTAAGACACAATCACTGTAAGGAATGTAGGATGTCTCTATTTCTGGCTGACCCAGCTGTTTGGGTTTTCCAGTCTACATCAGGGAGATTAAAGCCCCTATAACGATAACCGCACCTATTATTTTAATATGAATGAAGCATTAACCCCTTCATTCCCCTATAGACATACCGGGATGTCCAAAAAACGCCTAATAAGAAAACCCTATGGACTTCCCAGTACGTCCAGCCCTTCTTGCCCTGCCACTGCACGGGAGATCAGGCTGTCGTTTGAATAACCATTTTTTTTTCTTTTTCAGCGCGGAAGGAGGGCACGATCCCCCTGCACCGATCACACAATAGGTCATCTCTATTCAGGTCCTCACAGACATCACAGTGTGATGGGTGCAGGGGGTTCGCGGGGAGGGAAGTGAGAAACCATGTCTCTCACCCTCCTTCCGTGCT
>VKOC01023665.1:0-28622 GCA_009364415.1 Spea multiplicata
TTTGTTCCAATGGCCCTTATCACTCCCATCACTCCTGGGTTCCAATGGCACGTTGTGTTCGCTGATCCAAGTTTAGGTTTAAAAGTCTAATCAATCGTTAGAAAATCCTTTTGCAATTATGTTACAGCCAGAAAGGTCCTTGTTTTCCATGAAGTGACCCCAAACTTTTGAACGGTAGTGTATTCCAGGATAGTCTCCATAATTGGATATTGTTTCAATACACAAACACGGCTCTTTGATGACATAACGTTCTTTTAGATTTAATTTATCAGTAACAATGGAAACCGTGACATGGCTGGGAACGAGGAGTGGTTCAAGATGTGAGTGCGTGTCTCCGTGTGTGTGTTTGTCACATGCTTTTACTTTGTGTTCATAAAACCCTTTTTTTAAAGCATCGAGGAAATTGCTGGGAGAGCTGAGAGTGTTTGTGGCAATATTCCAAAAGGGCAATTTCCCCCCGGATGCTGTGATTATATAAGGCTGCAGTCACATGAAATTCAGTTTCGAGTGACAAATGCGTTTCTTGGTATCTAAAAAAGATCCAGATTGCATCAGAAATCTTCCTACAACTATTTGAATCCAAAAACCTGCAATACCGCCGATGGGCAGCAGGTGGCAGCTCTCGTCTCTTCCAATGTGCGTCGGCGACAAACTCCACCTGGGCCGCGTAAAGCCAGTCCCGTTACACGAACCTCTTAATGCAGCTCCTCGGGACACGTTGTCATGATTTGAGTATTATTCGAGACATTGTCTCCCGCGCCCCGATCAGATGGAAGGAGGATGTGTTTAGATAAAATAAACCCGTACCCAGCAAACATTCTGAGATTTTCGAAAAGACGGGGAGGAAAAAGGGGCGCAGGGATTACGGTTGGGGAGAAGGGACTGTCATTTCTAACCAGGAACACTTGGGACCATATCCCGTCTTAGCAGCTCAGTACGGCATTTTCTCTCCTAGGTCAACTTGGACCAAAGGCCTAGGGGGGTAGCAGGGTCTAGGGGGGTAGCAGCCAGGTACAGATTGCCCTATTGGGATGGCGGCCACTGGGTATACCTCTAGCACATCCCCTTATACAAAAAGTATTTGGCCCCCCAAAATGGGGGAATGGTTCAGGTTTCATGAGCTCTATACCGATTCTCACATTTTTTCTTACCACGTCTGATCCAAAAAACAGTTTATTATTTCCAATTCTATGCACATCACCGCCGTACTTTGAGGCGGTATCTTAAATCGGATCTGCGGAGAATGAATCTTTGATACAAAGATGTTTGTTCAAATACAATAATGGCCGCTATCAGCTTAAAAAATGGTAATGCAACATTTGAAAATAATGGCTTGTGAAATAGCGAGCAGCAGCGGCGGCGTTTCGCTCATCTGTATACATTTTTTTTACAAAACGACAAATGCTGGCGGAAAATCCACACAAAGACAATTTGCTTCTGTATCATATAAAGGAGAAATGAGGTTTTCAACCCTTTTATTCCTCTTAATTACTTATTTTATATTTCAATTTAATATTATTTATATTATTTATTTATAATTTTTATTATTTCATTGAGTTTTTTTTACTATTCCTTTTTTATAAATTATTATTTTATTATGCAGGTGTGAAGTTTTACAAAATACAGCCCAAACCATATGTCCTGCGAGCGCGGGAACAGGCAGATGTATTCTCCTGGAATGGTTGCTAAGCAACACCAGGGGCACGACCTCTGCGGAGGTCTAAACGCAGGAAGGAGCCTGCTTATCGCTCCGTCCTGAAGTGACTTTTTGGTTTCAAAAATAGTCATGAAATGAATAAATAATAGAGCTTTGTTATAAATTAAAGCTGTAACACATTAAATTCCGGAAAGATAAGCCAATATATCAAAAGATTGTTAGATGGAAGCCATTTACAGTAAATGAGAAATCTGGTGGTTATCGCTGGGTAGGGTGGGCTTCAAACTTCAGCTCTTGTCTCATTTTTTAAAAGTTTAGAATCCAACAGAGGAAGAATAAAAGAAAAACAATTGTACATGGAATATGATGGCGCTATATAAAACAATTAACCCCTTAAGGACAATGTTCGGTCTCTAAACCTATTGAAAACAATGCATTTTGAGCCCGTACATGTACGGGCTTTGTCATTAAGGGGTTAATAATTATAATAGTAAACAATAATTAATATGTATTCCAAACATTACATTTATAAGCCTATTTTTTGTTTCTAATATATATTATGATTTTTAGGGCTACAGACCCCTGCCATACCCTCATTCCCAGCAAACATTCTGAGCTCATAGAATAGAGGGGCATCAGGAGAGGAAAGAAGGACTTCAGGAAAATGAAAGAGGGGCATCAGGAGAGGAGAGAAGAACTTCAGGAAAATGACAATAGCGGGCATCAGGAGGAGAGAAAGGACTTCAGGAAAATGAAAGAGGGGCATCAGGAGAGGAAAGAGGGCCATCAGGTCAGGAAACGGGGGCATTAGGAGAGGAAAGAATAACATCAGGAGAGGAAAGAATGACATCAGGAGAAGAAAGAATGACATCAGGAGAGGAATGAGGGGCATGAGGACAGGAAAGAGGGACATCAGGAGAGGAAAAGGGGCACAGGTATTTGGGGCTCAAAAATGTCTCTTCTAAAGAGCAATATGAATATGTCATCAAGTGCCCCACTGCCACCCTTCCAAAGGTTACAGGATAGCAATCAGTACAGTGTGTTGGGTTTTGGTGCAGTGAGAGCAGTTAAGGTGAGGAATTCACCGACAAACCATGTAGTGATTTCACATTCCATCAATACCTACAAATATAAAATCAGATGCCTTCTAGTGAAAGCCAGAGCTAAATGCAGGTAGACTTTTGATCTAGGATACAGTGAAACAAGAGCAGACAGTAAGAGTATTTGATGGAAAAATGTATACGGTACATTGTAACTCATCTGAAAGGACAGTATGACCTCTGTTTGACCTGAGCACGTGTCTACGACAGGCATTTAAATCCCAGATCCGCGTTTAGATGTCCTGTTTTTGTATCCACCAAATCTCCTCTGCTCCGCATGATAAAATAAAGAAAATCTGTAATTATCTTGCCGTTCGCAGACAAGATGAGAAAAAAAAAACGCAACAAAAGAGGCTTCTTCCATTATGACAGCCTTTAAAGTTTTTGTGATGCTTCTTTCTGATTGCAAAACACAGTCGTGAAAGCTAACTAAGGGGAGAGGAAAGAATACACTCGGCTTTGTTCGCAACAAACTGTCTTAGCCGCCTAAGCTTTATTTTTATCAAAGGTTTTTTTCAGGCTCCAACTGCCTGAAGCGAGGGGAATGTTTAATTCAAAGGCACCTGGGGTGTTATTTTTATTACTTTGTGTATAATTAGGGATGTGCTTAGCAATTATTTTGCATGGGTATAACATTCGTAATGAATTGGTACCGGAACACATCGGCTTTCGGTTAGATTGTATCATTCCGTTTGATGAGCCTTTGTTTTAGAGATGCGTCTGGCTGAATGTCTCGAGGAGGAGGATATCTCATTTAACGATAAAACGCACTCACACTTAGAGTGGATGGTGGGGCTCAAACTGGGCTTGCCATGAGCCTTCTCGCCCTAGCCAGAAAGCCCACCGGCAATAGGTGTTTAGGGTGGCAACCTTGAGCATTTCATACGAATACGTGGCCGCAGAGACGCATCAGAAATATATGACTTTATATATATGTAACCCCTTTCTGCCCTACTCCTGGCGACAAACGGTATTTGGAAGAAGTTACATCTTCTTCTGACGCTGACAGGGATCCTGAGCCTCCGCCATAGTTGGGAGAACGGACCATCTTGTTCTAACACAGTGCCTCCACTCTATTTTTAGGAAACCCACCCCATTGAGTAGATGAGTACCCTCCACTTCATAAAACCTCAAAGACATGAAATAAGTACAGACATGGAAATACAGGCTGTATTGTGGTTAAAGCGATACACATATAACAGCAGAAATAACCATGCAGTTCCTGGCTAATGTGCAATGATGATAAAGTCCCTGGTATAGGAATAAAACAGTCACAAGAGTCTTTAGCGGCAGGAATGCAGCCAATAAACTTCCCTTAATAACATGGAAGAAATATGTTTAAACAGTTATAAAATCATGGGTACCTGCAGGTAACTTATGTGCACATCCCTTACGAAAAAAATTACTGCAGTTTTTCTGAAGTAATACTGCAGTTTTTTGGACATGAAAAAACTGCAATACTGCACTTTTTCTGCAGTATTACTGCACATTTACTGCAGTTTTACTGCATTTGCAAACCTACAGTTGTACTTCAATGTACTGCAGCTTTATTGCATTTGTACTTCCATCAAAAATAACTGCAGTACAGTGAAGTACAAATGCAGTAAAACTACATTAAATGTTCAGTAATACTGCAGAAAAGGTGCAGTATTGCAGTTTTTTCATGTCCAAAAAACTGCAGTATTACTTCAGAAAAACTGCAGTAATTTTTTCGTAAGGGCAACGTTGGGGCCCTTAGATGTTGGTAGCGCTACCCAGATACAATGAGGAAAAAGTCTGAAGTAATCTCTGAAGATGGTACCTTTGAGTGACCCCTGTAACTGTAGATATCTCCACTTCTGACAAACAAGGAAAACCGGCTAGGTGCAGATCCCCCCTGGTCCTTGACAAGGCTGTGAGTGCACCTCACCGGAAAGATCCAGAAGTCCAGCAAAATGGAGGGCAGGAGCAGGATAGCAATCCTTTCTCTTCCTTTTACTGACAGGCTGTGAAAACTGCAGAAAGTTCCAGAATCTGCAGGGAGCTGAACATAAAATGACTCTTGTACTTGCAGTGCATTAGACCTCCCTTGCTTTTATTTCAATGTCCCAGCAGAAGTGGATAATCAGGAAAAAAAACAGTAGGAATTCACTTTCTTTCTGCAGAGCCAGAGAACATGGCTTCCCCCCTGTCCTCTTCTTCTTGTCACTCTAGCCCCTCCTCCTTACATAACATGGAAAAAGGTCAAAGTTCAAAATCTCCAGCTTAAAGCAAATAGCAAAATATAGCAGTCTGTTACATATATATTAAAAACAAAAAATCACATAAATTAGGGAAAGGTTACCTACACAAAAGATCAACTATTTCAGGATCTTTAAGGTCCTGACTTAAGGTCCCAACTTAAAGAGGTTTCTAGGACCATACATTTTCCACGTTGAATCTCTACCGGCACAAGGTTGGTCATTCCCAGAAGAAAATATATCTTCCCCTTCCAATAAAAGTCACGCTTTACAGGTTGTTCTGGTCAACACCGGGACATTCCTTGAATGCTCTCCAACTGTACATTTAATAACAACTATTTATGATCAATTTTGATAGCTACTATGAAAATATATTGCAAAACATTGGGAATTTAAGGATTACATATTTTATTTATGCATTATTTTAGGGTTTGAGTTAATTTTAATTTTGTTAGGATTAGTAGAATAGACAAATACATCCCCCCCGTATAATATTTACGTGCCGGTTAGGGTCAGGCTCACCCGTGGGGGCAAGTCCTTCTGCCCTGTCCTGACGTCAGATAATAGAGAGCTACTCAGTGACCTACCGGTAGCTCATGAATTAGCTGTTGGAGATCCCTGCTTTACATACAGACAGAGGTGACGGCATCATCTGTCATTCTTCGTGGAGCTTTGTGCGCATGAATGAAGAATGAGCTTCTCTGCAGGAAAGAGGGAGAAACAAGATCCAAGATCCTAGCCAAAAATATGTCTGGCTACATTGTATGACTACATTGTATGATAATGCATGATAAAAAATAAAATAGAGCTGCAGCAGGTACCCTAACAAGCTCCATCTTTTTTTCTTCCTTTTTTCCCTTTTTTCTTCTGTCTTTTTCCATCACTTATGTTGCGCTGCTTTCCTCCCCCATACATCTAGATAACCAAATCTCTCTTCTGTGCTTCTCAATATATCACAGAGGCTGCAATACTTTCTGGATCGGTCCTACCAGGTCTTGACACCTCATTACTAATTTAATGGAAAGAAAATAGTGTCCTCAACAAGGTAATCGTACGAAAATGTACCCACTCTGAGCCTGGAATCCTCCAGGCATCACATTGAAGCACAAAGATTTTCATTCAAACAGACACTCCGTTAATTGCCTGCATCCCTTTCAGAAGGTCAGGGAGAGACCCCCATCTCCACCGGGTCCAGGTGGAAAAGCCGTATCAAATTGCTTTCATGATACAGTTTCTGATATGAGTTTTAACCTCCGTGCTGCCAGCCAGCGGTGAAATATGCAACAGATATTTTGGGGGACAAAGGAAGATGATATTGGATTTTTACATTTTTACACTCTCTAAAGTACTTGCTAGTAGAGGAGAAGACATTTTTATTATTTATTGTTTTATTTAGTGCCATCAAATTCCGTAACCTAATGTGTCGTAATCTATTCTAGAACTGGTAGAATGGCTGGTAATGTATTCAGAAGGGTTAAATTGCACAAATCCATTGCCATGCAGCAGAATCTACTGTTAAGTGGAAAACAATGTTGCACAGATTATAAATTGCAGAAAATGCAGCTTTCCACCTCATTTCCATCCATAGTTTCCGTGACCGGTTTGTCACGTGCCGTTTCCATCACGGAATGATTGCATATGTAGATATATATATATATAGACTCACGGCTTGCTTAGTGATGTCAGTGAGCAGATACTCCAAACGTTTAACTTACTTCTGCATTCCAGGGGCTGGTTGATGTAAATGTAATAAACTCACAATATATACTTTTTTCATGACGCCGTCACCTTAATATTTGGGTCAGGATTTGGGAAACTGGAATTAAGACTAGATTCATACCCGGAGTGATTACTTACCATAAGGGTAAAGAGGCATCCTTTTTGCCCTTCTTAAAACTGGGGTGTATAACTGTTTCGATTAGGGTCTTCCAGTCCCACAGAGGACACAAAGGGACCGATGGGGGGACGGCAAGTCAGAAACCCAACAGCTTCATGGATGCCTCCAACAGCTGTCCTATCACACACTCTAACCCCAACACACTTGAATTACAACTTATACAACACTGCACACACACACTGATCCGACGCACGTAGAGAACCGGAAATGTGACAGGTAACACGACACAGCTGTCTCCCGCTTGAAAACATTACTGGCCTTGTTACAAAGTTACACTCGCTTTAAAGGGGGAGATACAAAGTTTCCCACATTAAATATGGTGCCATATGCAGCATAGAATTGAAACAATGTGTTTATTTACTGTTACAGTATATTTCACCCCGTCTACTGACGTCAATTTAACCTTAAAAATACTTTCTCTGGAAGACGGACGTAAAAGGGCCCCCCCGTTACAATGAGGAGGGTCTCTCCCTGCACGAACGTTTGCACCGGTGGTTGGGGCCCCAATCCGAGAAACTGTAGCTAAATATCGAGAAGACTTCTTTATATAGGAGATAAGCTGAGGAAGTAGAGATCGGTGGCCTCCACAGTTGCTACAATCCTTGATAAAATAATGACAAGACCCGTGATTGCTTCCATAAAGTTATTATTAAACATAAACTCATTTTTGTATCAAACTAGGTGGTAACGAGGAGCGGACCGGAGGTGAAAAGAGACTGTGGAACTTTAAGGCCAGCGGCCCGCTAAATGCCATACATAGGGCCCCGTGTACCCAGCCGGGGGCCACACACTAGAGCACCTGATTGCTGCAGCGGTAAATGTAGGCACCATCTGAATGCCTTGTGTGACCCCCCAATAATTATGGCGTATGATCCCCCAATGGAACGATTTAAGTCAAGTGTGATGTCACTACTTTTGTTAAAGTCACTGCCAGATTTGCTACAACTCCTTATTTGTATTTTTTGGGTGAAGTCCAAAATAGTGTAAAAATTTTCTTTCCAATAAAAGCAGTTACGGCCGACATGGTTGGCGTTTGGGGATGAAAAATGAAATGTTCGTTCTGTGCTTTAATAACAAAAACTATAAATATTTAATATGAATAATTTCGAATGAATCAGGAAGTCGTGAAATGCAAAAACAAAGGTTAGTATCTCCAACGGGGTTCTTAGTAGGAGGGGGGTTAACCCTATGAGTACCATATTGGTGTGCAACCACAGTCGAACCCCCCCCTCAACCCAGCACTGGTAGAGTTAAGTACATCTTTCCCTTCTGCCGCCATCTCTCATAGAATGAACTTGTCAAAGCTGATTAAAATATCTATCACTTTGGTCTATAAAGACATACATTTTGTAACATGACACACGGCAGATCCCTTTCGGAGACCCCGTGTCTTCTTGCGTTTTTCAGAAAGCCTCGTGTTAATCTGTCACTTTCACCCGTTAATTGCCCATGGGATGCAGAACATATTCTAGCCTACAACAAGCAAATCCCCCGGCTCCGGTAACATTTTAAGCCTAATAAACGGGAGCTGGCTTCTTCTGTATGATGGATTGCTCTTGGAATAAAGTTCCGTTACCATCATCAAGGATTTTTATGCTATTGAAATCTGTTGTTATGACAGCTGAGATGTGAGCAGAGTAACGAAAAGGATGACAATTTGGTGGTGGGAGAAGGTTGAAGCTGCCTGCTTGAACCACACTCGGAAAAAAAGGGGGTTCAAAGGGGCTTCACCCCATTGACTCCTCCATGATAAAGTGATGAGCTGGATATAGCCTACTGGTTCTTAAAGGGACGTAATTGGGAATCCGCCTATTGGCTCTGGATGAATTGCCGGAGCCTGTAAGCTATGGTATGTTTACGGGTAGGACTTCTCCTTATGTTCTTACCCCAAGGTATCTGAATATAGAGGTTGCTACTATAGGAACCTAGCAATGGATGGTTGCCTTTAATTCACTGGCACCCCAATATCACTGCAGGTCCCCGCCATGGAATCACCTTGGCCAGCCATGAAGCATTGTTGTCCTCCGCACATGTTGTATGTGAATCCTTGTCTGTCCTCATCCAGCTGGCACCAATCCTCTTTGGTTGATATCTACAAGCAGCAATCACACAACCTTGATACCAAACGCCATATGTCTCAGCCTTAATCTGGAAGCCCCCAAAAAAAGGAGACTTAAGAACTCCAAAAAAAAACAAAAACAGAGAAGTTGGCACGGATAAAGATACACTGTTAGTGACAACGATAAACAGACACGCAAAACAATGAAAGACACCAACAGTTTCCTCCATCAATCTGCCAAATAATACTGCCTACAAATTAACGTCTTTGTTCTTTAAAGTGACAATTCCGCAAGTATTAATCTTATTCTCTGTGCATCCGATGGAAAACAGAGCTGAGAATGCATTTTATCCAAAATAAATGTCTTTTCCGTCTGCAGATTAACTCATATTGGCATGCAAACTTCTGCCACCAAAGGCATGAATATTTATTTTTATTTATGAATATAATATTTTTAAGATATGAAACACAAGGGATTTCTTGTGTTAAATGCAAACTCCATATTATCCAGAGGCATCACCCATACCTAAAAATATAATGGCTCGCCTCAATATCGTTAAACCTCCTGATCCATTTGGTGTCCAAATCCCAGACTCCAGGGAATGATATGTCTGAGAGCTGTCTAAAGGCACGTATGTATCACTGTCTTTATCTCTCTCGTTGTACTCCGGGCCGACACAAACTATTTGCGTATTATTGTTCCCTAATTACCAAACTCTAAACCTCAGTGGGATTTCTGCCTGGGGGTAAAGAGCTTTTCTCTTAGCTTCAGCCGCAGTTTATGAAGCTTGGTAGGCTAGTCGAAAGATCTAATGAAGACGGCGTACAAATAATCTAAAGCATTTAGTGGGAATGCACGGGGCACAGCTGGTTCATCTCGTCATTCTTTATCCATGCGTCATTTATTCCTATTTGGTACAATTTTCCATGATGATAAAGGGAAGGTGCTGTCGAGAAGCTGTGGGTAGCCTCTTGACGTTGAGAACGTTGGGAACCTATAATTGTTGGAATTGAATCCACTCTTCCGTTTTCTGGCTACATTGAGCATTTAGGAGAATAATCAGGTTCTATGTCAAGGTTCTAGAGGAGAATTATTCAGTATTTGTTTCAAGATGTGTTATAAAAGGCCTAGTCTCAGGAAGTTTGCCTTATATATTAAATCAGAGAGATTTCTTAAAAGACTCCTCTCCTTTGTAACTGTACATTATGCGTGGCCATCTCAACCTTTCCTGCCAGGAGAAACCCGCCAGGGATGGTCCTTCATAATGCATAGTAAAGTTGAGGAGATGAAACAACAATCTTCTGCTTTAGTAGAACCCTGTATTAGTAATTTTTTATGTGCTACTGAACCTCGGTGCTTATATGAAGTGAACTTTGAGAAGCTCAGCACAGGAAACATTGTCTACATGAAGTAAGAGAAAGGAAGATTAACGCTGGAAATTACAAAGGATTTGGTTGGTGAACAACTTTGGGTTCAGAGAATAGGAATTCACAGATTACAAAAAAATCCAACTAGGTTAACGAAAGAAGAAGAGTGGGGCAAATGCGTTACATATATATATCAAGATAGAACAGGAGGGTAACTTGACCGCTTGAGTCCCTCTTGCGGGATGCGGGTAGAAGGTCTCAATGACCTTGGCGGGTGTTCCCGCTGACGCTGGCAGGCAGTCCCGCTGATGTTGTGGGCAGTCCTGATGACTGGTGGGCGGGGAAGTGGGCAGGGAGTGGGGCGTGCCGCAACCCCAGTCGCCCAACCCGTAGTTTTCCCTTAGTGACCCGGAGACCCAGAGACAAGAGTTCCTACAAAACAGGCAATAAAGAGGGCTGTTCCCACTGTATCAGACAAGAATTTTTTAATACATATATATTCATTCTTATAATCAGTGCTGTTTTATACAGGGTAGGATTCGGCAGCGTGCCAGATCCACTTTAAGCCCGATGTATTTAGCACCCGTCGGCAAGTCTAAATCTTTTATGGCATTCATTTGGCTTCCGGCAAACTTCATAAAACGCGCCGCATGAATCATGCATGTTCCAGCGGTTCACATGCTGTCTTCTCCTGTGATGTATTTGCCGTGGAGCCTAATTTTCCTGTGTTGTGCATCTGAAATCTCCCCTTCGCTGCTGCCTCGTGGTGTCTTTTTTGAATCGCTGCCCGGTAAATTGATGACTCGAATCATTCCATCAACAAGTTACCGCATTAGGCCTTTTCCTTCTTTACAAGTCAACACATCCGTCGTTAAACGGGCTAATGTATTACAAACATCCAATATTTACTTTGTTACCGAATGTTACTGCCGGCTGTCTGTAAGTTATTTTAACCTGAGTTATTCTTTTTTAGCGTATCTATTTTTTTAAATAAGAAAAGCTGCTGTAAAACCAGTTTCTCAGATATATTTAAAGAACGCGTTAAAGTCATTTATCAAGGTGCCAAAAGGGAATATGCGGATCTTAAAAGCTTCATTATCACCATGTCGAATTCTACGTTTTATTTGTGTGAGTAGCCGGGGATGTCTGTAGCCTCGCTGTAGGTAATGTAAGGGGATTCTTGACATCATTCATTCAGAATTATTGATGACCCAACAGCGGCGTATTCCAGAATGTGTCGACTAGGCTTAGGCCGAGGGTGAAGGTCTGGGTGGGCAGCATAACAAGGAGCCAATCACCTTCTTGGTTCATCAGGATCCCTGTGGCGCCTCTGTTTAATGGGCCAGTAAAAAGGGAGATCACTGATCTCCCCAACCAGCCATGACGGCACAGCCTTCCATAGTTCGTTTCCACCCGCCAGGATATAACATCGTATCCCAGTCGCATCCCAGTCTTAGATTCAGAAGCCATACTCCTATCCATGTTTAAATCCCCTCGCTGTGTTAGCCTCTACTACTTCTACTGGGAAGCTGCTCCATTTATCTACCACACTCTCAGTAAAGACAAACTTTCATCATGCCCCTTGTATTACCTGAAACAGGGCAAAGCGAGGACACGGATCTAAGCAGAAAATGGCATGGACCATGGAGTCGATAAACACAATGAAACAAAAGCCACATTGCGATGCAATAACAGAAATCACAATAGCAGCAAAAGTGCCGTATGATTTAATTATCACTTCGCAAAACATATTATTAAAAGGAATTTCATGCCCTTTTAGGTGGTGGTTAATCACGGAGCTCCGTGTGGTTTGATGTCAAAACATTAATGCGCGGTTTTATTGCCTGTAAACAAAAGCTCCATTACAGGTGATCAACAGTTTAACGGAAGCCTGGCAGAGAGTTAAAAGAGAACGTTTATCAAAAAGAAAAGACAATTAATTGTTGGTTTATGGAGTTGATCAGAGCCCAAGAGCTGACCCTTCTTACCCCCATGTCTCCCGTTCTCTCCCTCTGCTACGTGCGTCAGATACTGTCCTGTTCATTAACTAGTGATCATTAAAAGTATCTTTATTTATGAATACTTGTTCACTTTCATCAAAAAAAAGATGGGGCTCTAAATATTTTATTACTGAGGGCCACTAAGAACTTAGAACCACCTGTTTTGCTGCAGAGAGGCAATTTTATATTCTTTAAAAAAGGGACGTGGTCACACCTGGGAACTCGGGGTGAAGCATCGCTTCTCGGGGTCTCCAGGTCACTAATTGGAAACTCCTGGGTCATGGGAATGTCGATGTGGCACGCCTCGCTTCCTACCCATTCCTCATTAAAATAGCATGTGTTCTGTGACGTTGGTGAGACCGCCCACTGACGACGGTGAGACCGCCCACTGACGATGGCGAGACCGCCCAATGATGTCGACGGGACTGCCCGCCGACATCAGCAGGACCCCCTACTCACATCCCGCAAAGGGTGGACTCCTGGTAGCCGGAGCCAGAAAGTTCCCAGGGATGGACATGTTTAGGGGATGACAAGGTAGCCCTTGCACTTTAAGTCCAGCAGCCGCCAAGTGCAGCCAACGGCTCGATACAAGATGCAACACGTTACATGTGAACGGTCATGTGACGTGCAGCTAGGAAAATCCAGCTTGTAGCCACACACTACAGCACCCAATCTGCCAGTGAAGCAAAGCATGAAGTATCATCCAGCAGCCCACTGGGCATTCGCTGGTGTGCCAGATGGCAAGTCGGGGCCTGAACATGGTAGCCAAAACATGGGGTTTAGCAACAGACTTCTATGTGGACCTTTCGCTATGCTCTGATTTGGCCTGACCTATCTACAATCTAACTATTCTTGGGTTTTCTTTGGGTAAACGATCCCCAGTTCCTTGTACTCCGCTATTCGATGTATAATCAAATAAAATCTAAGAACATACTGTGAATAACAAAGCTAAATGTCTCAATTTAGAGTTTGACTCCAAATTTTGGATAAGGGAATTTCGGCGGCCACTTGAGGACAGCCCTTTCCGGAGATCGATCTCCGTTGGCTGGAATCCAGATCGCGCAGGACAGGTATTGGTTTTTAAGAAGCTGAAACCGTCCTCTCCCACGGCTCGTAATACGGCTTAATTGGAAGTTTTTTGGCAACAAAGAAGTGGTTGTTTTTTGGGGGGGGTTTTATACGTTGTGTTTTTTTAACTTACTGGAATGTAAATATATTCACCGCACGTCTGTATAAAAAAAAATCCATTCTCCCCTTCCAGAAAAGCTAATTTAGTTAATTGTCATCATTCTCCGCTTATGTTTAACATTTGATGTCATTTGGGAAGAGCCATCGATGCACGGAAAAAGAAAAAAAAACTCACATAGTATTCAATATTATATATACTGGAAGATTATGTAATCGGAATAATTGGTGAAAAGAATAAAAAATGAAACATAGAGAATGCTAAAATAGATAAATGTTTTTATAATCACAATAGAATCATTTTTCGGCTTCTTCTTCTTCCACCATTACCGTTGTTCGGCTAATTAATGCATTTCCCAGAATCCCCTGGGACTTTGGCTAACAGGGAGCATGAAGTTGCATGGAGACAAGAAAGCAAGCAAGGATCCAACGAGAAGACACACATTAACCCCTTCTTTACTAGCTTAAGAATAATCCTTTTTTTTTTAATGATGATCCTATTTCATCTTAAACTAGGGTTTTCTGCAAAAAAAGGAATGTCTCGGGATCCGCTCCGAGACAAACGGTTTAGGGAAACGATTTAAGGTCGGTTTGGTGTTAATTTGTTTCAAAACCATTCGTTTCAGAGACTCCTGACGCATTTCAGCGGTGACGTCGGATTTTTATATTTACCAAGTGTCTCGCGTTTTGGTGGGCAGTCATCAATGCATTGATTTTTCTAGAACCGCCTTGGCCCCAGATAAATTCCATAGAGAATCTTTCATATTCCTTAAACAAAGGAAATTATTAACAGTAACAGTTTCTTTTCTTTCACATTTACAACAAAAAAACATACTATATGAAGATAAACTGTGGTTTCTAAAACATGAAAGCATCTCGATTTTCTCCTAGATAAAAGATTTCACTGAAATCAGTATTCTGGTGGCACACAGAAAAATGAGAAATCTGGCCACTGGGCGGTCTACGCGCTCCCGTAACATTCCCTGCACAGTCTCACAATTTAATGCATGCGCGTGAAAATTGTACGTGAGTAGGACTTCTTAGTCATTCGTTTGCTGGCGGTTTCACTACACTTGGAGGATGTTAGGGATAACGTCTGGCTCAGCCAGTTCCAGATAAGTTAGAAATGGTCCGTTTTCAGGAAAAAGGTTTCTTGTATGGGGATAACCCTCCTTTCGGCTGGTGGCTTGCGGTTGAAGGCAGCTGTAAGCCATTAAGTGATGTCGAATGACAGTTAATGAGGAAGACCTGACACGATGTGTTGGTTAATCGAAGGCTCCAGTAATAGGCAGATAACAGCCACAACATATTGACTGCTTGGTATTGTCTCAAGTGCCTGATCCCATATGGACTCCTCATCAATAACAACCATAAGCCCATACATAGAAGTATAGCATTTGCCGGCAGATCGGCCCCATTCGGCCCCCGTCAAGTCTGTCGGTTCTTCCTGCTGTAAAGACTCAAACCTTAATCAGTCTTTGGTCTCGTCTTAAATTCAGGAGCCATATGCCTATCCCATCCTCTACCACGTCTGCTGTGAGGTTGTTTCATTCATCTACTACCTTCTCAGTTACGTAGAAAAACCTTAATAACACAAATGACATTCTCTGAACTGACCCCAATTTCTAAATCCACCAATTCCAGATTAGGGTTCAATATCTAGATTTGGTGACTCCTGTGCTTACCCTCTGCTACTTATAGGGTTAACACCAGTGACTCTTCTAGTTCTTTTTGTTTTGCTCTACGAGTCTGAGATCCCCAATCTTTGATCTGTCCAGCAGCTTATTCATTTTGGCCTCATGTGGCCTGGAGAAATTACCAAGTCATGTGCACCAGGATAATGAAAATGGATTTCCAGTTAATTGGGTGATACCACTGATATACGCCTTGCATAAAGCGCATAGACCCTGGAACGTTGCCCCTGATACTGGCGTTATTACAAATTCCCTCTGTTATTTGTCCAGTAATAAAACTCCCCATTCCACACCAACACTGAGAAAGGGTTAACTGAAGCTGGGTGCTCTGGCATGAAGAATTTTTGTTTTCTGCCAGAATTTTGTTTAAGGTGCAATTCCATATCTCGCCACAGGGGGCATCACAAATACACTTTAAAAAAAGCATTTCATACCTGATTAGATTCTTTAATATTTGGGAAATTTAAAATGTCAGCAAAGGGGAGTGGGGTAGGTGATTTTTCACACTTGACACCAGAAAGAAACTAATTTGCTGCAGAAGTTCTTAAGCCCTAGAATGAATTCCCATACTTACCACCTCCTGGACATCAATGCTGAAACATCACTGCCTCCACCCCACAAACACTAAAAATTAAGAGTAAATCAAAGGGGTCTAAGTTCACCCAAGTCCTGGGTAGGGCAAGGGCAAAAGGGGACATGGCTTAAAGGGGCTTGTAGGAATGGTGTGCATCTAACAGATGAACTGATTGACCGGGCTACAGAAAATCTAGAAAGCCAAATGGTATCTCTGTATCTGATGGATGATGAGGATGGAGAAGAATATTGATGATCATTAGGAGGCAGCAGATGATAAAAATAAGGATAATAGTAAGGTGAATTCCAATAATTAGATGGGAGAGGATAAAAGTGATGGGGCAGAATAAGCTGTAGGCAGATATTAAGTAGGGCAAATGATAAAGTGAGAAAAAGATATAAGGAAAGAAGGTCCAGGGAGGGGGAGAATGTGGGGGATAATGAGGAATGGGATCTGAGAGTTCAAACACCCAGAAAGGGGGATCCACATTGTGTGGAAATGGTTCAGAAAACAGGTTGAGGGGAAGGAAAGTAATAGAATGCATTAAACTAGCGGAGAGAAAGCAATCTTGATGGGTCAGATTAAAGAGGATGGGGAAATGGAAGGGATGGGGAAGATGAGATAGAATTCTAGAATGTAGAGGGGGAAATGGAATTCAATGCAGAATTAGAATGAAGAGACAGAGTGAGAGAGGGGGAATGCAGAGGTAGAATGTGACCCCAGAGACAGAATGCAGAGGTGGACAGAATGCAGGGACACAGAGTATCCACAAACACATGACATAGAATGTAGGGACACCATGTAGAATGTACAGGCACTAAATAGAGTAAGAATGTGTGGCACAGAGAATGCAGAGAGAATTTGGAGAGATGGAGAGGTGGAGAGGAAAGAGAGAGACAGGGATGATGTACAAACACAGAGGGAATAATACACACACAGAATGTGAGTGAAAGAGAGAGGGGACTGATCAAATAAACCGGAGATGGAAAGAGGTAGCAATAGGGAGAGAGGGAGGGAAGGAGTAGGAAGAAGAGGGGGAAAGGAATAAAGGAGAGAGAAGGAGGGATCCAGGGAGAGAGAGAGAGAGAAGGAGGCTGCAGCATTCACACTCACACACCTGCAGTAGCAAGGCAGGGGGCTGGATCCCAGCAGAAGAGGCAAATTGGAAGCCCCCACACATTGAAGCAAAGGAGACAATCCAGCAAGGACACTCATGTCACCAGCATGCACTTAAGGGTCTCACCTCCGGGCAGCAGGCAGCAGGAGCCAGCATGCAGCCCCCCAGTGCACCAAACTTCCTGCACAGCACCTCTCTAGGATAAGGGGGCTAGGTGCAGCATCCCTGGGGTAAGTGGCATTTGCCCCCCAACACCTTTGATTTACACTCCAGATTACCTGTGTGTTATCCAGAGTTCCCACTCCCAGCCAGTTGGCTCCCACTGGTTTTATTATGCTGGAGGGAGCATCCTAGCATTTCTGCATCTTAACCCATCCAGACATCACCCTTACCTGCTGGGGTACTAGGACCTCCGAGTCTATACCCCTATTAACCCCTTCATGCCAGAGCAAGAAATACCACCTGTCAAAAAAATAAAAGTTAGAATGCTATTTTTTAGCTTAAATGTCAAATGTTGATTTTTTATTTATTTATTTTGTGTGTGTGTGTATGAATGTTCTGCTTAGATGAAGAATTAACCTCTGCAGTGCTGGGGGTCAGTGCAGTGCTGGTCAGTGCAGTCCCTTGTGTGATTATTGATGAGAAATGACTTGGGTGATGATCATGCAGCTCTGAAAAAAAACATACCAGGCAAAAGAAAATGCTTTGGAAATGACCTTAGATGAGGGGGTTATATAACCAAGTGATATTACACAAGGAGATGGGAGATCTGCATTTTAGAAAGCTGGGGGGGGGGCTCTATGTGGGCAGCAGGTCTCAGAGGTTCCGCTTTATACTGCAAAGGGAATGTTTATTTCAATGAACACAAATGATTGTTACATGTTTATAAATACAGGCGTTCTTCTCGTGTGATGAATTCATATGTTTGCATTTGTTACATTTCCAGATACAGAGCAATATCCATTCTTTTAGATTGTAAGCTCTTCAGAATAAGTTGAACGCATAGCTGCAATTTTTGATGGACCTAAGCATTTATATATCTGAAATGTTACTCTTTACAGTTTTATATCTATCTATCTATCTATCTATCTATCTATCTATCTATCATCTATCTATATATCATGTATATGTATATATGTGTGTGTCTATACATAGATCCAAATACACAATATCTGTCTATATATATGCACATATACACACATATGATGATATATTTTTATTTGTATTTGCTTAATGTTGCCGGATATCTTAATACCATACGTGGATTTTATTTGATAGATTGTGAGCTCTGCAGACGAACCCGTCTACCCTGTGTTCAGTGTTGAGCACTGTGGCGAGTATCATCTCTACCGCGCGTGCACACAATACAAACACTTGTGTTACAACCCAGCGGCTATAACGTGGAGGGGAATCTTGGGCTAACACACAGAGAGGGGTCACAGCCAGGCTAACGCTTGTTGACATAGGGCTTTTTTTTTTTATTTGGCCCCTTACACTCCTGCAGTAATACCCCGGTGTAGAGACGTGGAGGCAGAACGGTAAAGGTTAATGATATTTTAATAGTATTTGATATACGGCATATTTGCAGATGTAATTGAAGTTTTGATTATGCACAGCTGCAGTAAACACATTGCCGTTACCCGTTAATATTCCCGCATTTGCATCTGAACTGGAAGGATGAGATTTATGCCGTTGGATTTTATTAGCATAAATTGCCCTAATAGGCATCTTTCACACAGATCGGGCCGCAGGCTGGGTGCTTTGTCTGGTTTCTGCGGCCTCCTTACGCGCACGCTCATGTTATAATAGCACATATAGCCTTCCAGGGCATTTGCATGGCCGTGAGCTTTAGGCAATAACCAGCTGTTTATTACACCAGAGTATCAGCGTTCCCTACGTGACAACTGGGTTAAAATATAGAATCATAGAAGCTGCCGGCAGATCGGCCCCGTTCGGCCCCTGTCTAGTCTGCCCGTTTCTCCTGCTGTAAAGACTCAAACCTTAATCAGCCGTTGGTCTCGTCTTAGATTCAGGAGCCGTATGCCTAGAAATTCCCTTACTGTATTAGCCTCTACCACTTCTGCTGAGAGGCGGTTACACTTATCTACCACCCTCTCAGTAAAGTAAACATTACATCTAAACCTCCGACCCTCTAGTTTTAGACCTTTTCTTCTAAGAAACCATAGGGTTTAGAGCTATATATTTTCTTAAATAGGAAATATAATTATTTTTACCGGTCATCTTAGACAGTAGAGCTGTGACGTAACGATCACCCGTCACCAAGGCTGCTGCTGGAACTTTTATGTGTAGTCTGCCATCAGCAACACTGAACCCCCTTTTTTAAGGCTAAGGGTTAGAATATTACAAAGAATATAGAAAAGATTTGATTATCAGTGAAAAAGAGAAAAAAGAACAAACCCAAATTAACTATTGGATGACCGGAGGAGCATTCGCCTACCTTGTGTGTTGCTCACCTCCCTGTAAAGGTTAAAAGGGTTATTTGCCATCACAGTAGGTGGCGGAAAGAAGAACAGTTTGAGTCAGACATTTATTACTTGCTGTGAAATTCTGTTCTTTCGTAGCGTGACGACCGTGCTACAAGTACAAAAAAAAAAAAATATTAACCCTTTAACATGTGAGGCACAATACAGTATTCACCTATGGCACACAGACAGTTAAAGCCAGATGCCCAATCTTTTATTGATGAGATTCTACAATTAATTCTTTATGTTACAAAAAAAATGCCGACATGGAAAAAAATCGAGATTATTTAGTTTTTTCGTTCTAGTTGTTGTTTTTTTTTCTTCCCCGTGAGTAATTTTCTCTAAAACACGAGCACGAAACACACATGACCTTGAGGAAGAGTCACGCGGAGCAATCTATGGAATTGATGACTTTGTTACGCCTGCCCCCTTATTAAATTGACCAGACCTTTTTTTTTCAGTGCTTGGGGGTTAATGAAAAATTCATTCTGCAGGGCTGCCATGGCCGTTAGTATGCATTGTTTTATTCATACCTTAAAAGAGGGGTTATGAGTCGCTTTGCTGTACAGTAAATGGTCTTTTTTGAATCGAATGGATGGTAGCCACCAGGTGATCATTTTAGAAGCAAAATAAGCGCACTCTACCTTAACCCCTTAAGGACAATGGGCGGTCCCTAAATCCATTGAAAGCAATGCATGTTAAGCCCGTACATGTACGGGTTTGTCATTAAGGGGTTAATGCCCCGACGTTAAAATATTGGTGGTAAACAGTGCAGTCCCGTATGATGAATATTTCACGTGCGGTGCATTAACCCCTTAGGTCCCCATAGAGCAATTTGGATCATGGAAAAGCAGTACCTTTGGCAGAACTGTAAAAAATAATGAAATTTTTCAGTCGTTACTCGATGCCGTTGCATGCTTTCTAACAATCTAGGTCCAAACTGTTCCAATACTAATTCTCTGGCCAGGTAACAGTATGACGGAACTAACCAGCCTTCCTACGTCAACATGCTAGAGGATAAAAGTAATATTTCATCTAAGAGGAACCGCAGCTGTTCCGAGGGAGCCAGGCGCCAGGTTATGACATCATAACTGTGCGCTTGAGTCACTAGCATCCCGCGGAATAGCTGGAGAGCAGCGATCTAAGTCACATTTCTCTATTAGACTATCAGGGACTGTCTTCTTTTTTTAAAGGGGCACCTTAAGAGCTCCAGACAGCCTCCTGGACGGGGAACGCATGTTAACGTACTTTGTATTCTAATATGCATTAATTAAACCTTCCACAAAATAATAAAAATGTAAAGGCACCATGCATTAAAGTGCATATGATGGCTTTAGTGGCCCTTTAATTCTTTCTGCATTTTCTGACCGATGTGTAACAACGTTGATACAGTTTCTAATATTTTCAATACCCATCCTGGATAATGGAAACAAATATGTTACTAAATAACCAAATACGCGCCTATACCGGGCAAATCGAGTACTTTAATTATCAAGCCAATGGCACCTGAGAATTAATAATAGTAATTTAGGAATATAAATATTACCAAGTATAATGTCTCAATTATAACGTCCGGAAACCAGCCTTTCGTTAAAATATGTATTTATTGTAACAAAGGAGAATTCTGTATTTTTGGTAAAGTTGCCAGGAACACGCTGTCCATATGATGCCGCTGTGTAACGGTGATGCTTGACGACTCTTAGAAATGTCCACGTCGTTTTGTTACACAGATTTATACAGAAATATCTGGAACTTAACCCTTTCTGCATCTTTCTCGGTTCATTACCTTAATGAAGCGCGTGAGAACAAACAATTGATACCAGGGCTCCGGTGCATAAAAATTCAACACGGCTCTTATCCTCAATTAATTCTTCTTTATATATTAACTGTATATTTTTTAGGGTGATCCTGTAGTATTTGAACTTTGGAAGTAAATCCAGACGCAGGGGTAGTAAGACATCATGCGGAAGAAATAACGTACATCTATATTATAAATCATTACAGCAGATCATTGTAATCTATCTCCGTCCACTCTGCTGCGAAGAAAAATTGATGTAGTAGTCACGTTAAGAATCATATCATTTGTATACATAATTTATATGTATGTACATCCATAATTTAAAGTATTTTCATATTCACGCAATTTTACGTC
This sequence comes from Spea multiplicata, assembly GCA_009364415.1. Lineage (NCBI taxonomy): Eukaryota > Metazoa > Chordata > Amphibia > Anura > Pelobatidae > Spea > Spea multiplicata. The sequence continues at coordinate 21,506 of VKOC01023665.1, forward strand.
TGAATGATGTATATAAAGGGGGGGGTATCCGCGTCTGGCCGAGGCATTAAGTTGAAAAACGCTGGCGTGGGAATTATCTTACAAACATCACGTTTTTGGCGGTAGTAGAAACTGCTATTTTCCACCTGATGACATCATAACGTACTGACTTTTTATGGAACGTGGAAGTTGCCTCTAGGACATTATACTATATTTATTTGATATAGTGCCACCAAATCCCATAGCGCTGTTACAATAGAGAACACTGAAAATATGTAACAAAGGTGATCTCTACTTTTTAATAAGGCACATGAAGTTAGTTAGGAGTTAGTATGAATGTGTATGTGTAAGTGTGTGTTAGCGTGTATTTGTACATGTGTATTAGCATAGGTGTGTAAATGAATGTGCTAATGCATATGTTGAGTATGGGTGGGGGGTACCGTACCACAGATCACGTCTTAGTTTTAATAACTATTGATAATATTCCTGGGGGTTTGATACATTTTTAGAATTTATCTTTAAAGCGACAGTTATCCTTTGAATCGCCGTTTCTCGCCCCCGTCTATTTCACCTCAAGTACGTCTCAGTTTCGGACCTCCAGGAATTAATAACCCCATCGTCCGTGCAGATTTAACCCTTTAATGACAAAGCCCGTTCAGTGGTTTTATGGACTGCCCATTGTCCGACTGCCCATTGTCCTTAAGGGGTTAAAGAACAATTACACAGCTCATCTCCAACATTGCGGTTGGTGAACTTTAATCCCATCGATTTCAAAATATTATTAATAGGAGCCAGTGGATGGAAGATCCATTGGCCTTAGAGCCGAATGTAACGTTACAGACAGGGGGCATTTGCCCCTATGCCAAGCAGACCGGTGCTGGGGTATCTGTTTGGAAGGAAAATGTTAACACCAAGAGGCAAAGCGCTCGGAAAGTTACAGGAGATCAAACGTTCATTTATTAGATATGATTTGCACAATTCCAAATGTATCTAGCCCGTCATACCGTTACACACGCTTACACTGAACTGCTGCACAACATGAAATAAAACCTAATAAACATAAAAGCCTAAAATTGATCAAGTATCACCAAAACAAAAATGCCAAGTAACTGAAGAATGTGTGATAAATATTAATTTGGTGCGTTGTGTAATTATGTAAATGAATTTCCTATCACAATGTCTTAATATGTAACCATTTAAGTGATCTTTGGTATCAATTACAAACCAAGCCATTTATTTTACTTAATAATACAAAACCTACAGTAAAACTCAGTTGCTTCTGAATGCATAAACGCCAAAAAAAATCCAACCCTTATTATTTCTGAAAGCAGAAAATCCAATGCATTGAAAATCTGGAGTTCATTTGTGGTGACAGCTGATCCCTGAAACAGTCTAGATATCGGGAAACTAAATATTAATGATTTTACTGCAGGAGAATCTCTATATGTCTGTTTCTGATTGATATATTTATCGTATGTGTGTCTCCAGGACTCTAGGATATGAAATATTGAATGAAAATTAAAGGCTAAATACAAGAAATTAATGCTTTCCCGTAAAACGTACCATGAATCTAGGGCTAAAGAGAGCGCAAGATAACCTCGTTAACCGATTCGTCGATAGCGGTGATGAGAAAGGGGTATCTGGAGAGCTCTGACGTTGTTCTGAGAAGGAACCCTGTGACACTCGGTGTTGGTGACACCAGGTTTGGTGGCTTCCGTAGAAATTGACAGTCACATAAGACAGTCTTGACACATCTGGACTGTCTGTTTCTCCTGACTCAAACCTCAACCGGTCTCGTCTGAGACCCAGGAGCCAAATGAGTCGCAATGAGATTAATGCTCTGGGAATTCTGAGATCTCCCTCAAACCTGGAGCCGACTCCTCCATGTTCTCCTCTCAGACAGTGGTATCATAACTGATGCCTTTCTCCCTGCTCTATCCCATCTGAAACTCCTGCTTGAACACAGGTTACTTCAGTCAGAAAATCTTTACCTCCAGGCATGTCAATCTTTCATAACGGCCATTATTAGAGCCATTTGGTTGCCACCATGACAGAATATATTTGACGATTCTCATGGTTGGCCCATTGACAACGTTCCCGGTTACTACTCTCCAGTAATGGGCACCTTCTTCCAGTTTGTAAAGAGATACATTTACCTCTTAAGATGATTTATTTTTACTAAGTGTCTATGATGTTGGATACACATGATGAGTATCATGGACTTTCTACTCCAAGCCTACTTGCCTGACGATTGTATTCTGCTTCCCCCTCATTTAACACTCACACCCCTTGTAACCCCTCTTGTTAGATCCCTTTCCCTTATTAATAACCCCTGGTCTGTTTGTCAGCACACAAGTAGCTGGGCTGATAAATACTGAACATCGCTTGTAATCTGCATTTCTGGGAACCTAAAACACAGCATAATGTACTTGTTTTCTCGAGCCACGCCAGAGGCCACTTTTAGACCTGCCTGCCCTGCGTTTTCGTTCCACTCCGTCAGAAGGCAAACCGGTTAAACTCCATTGACCGATGTATAGACGATCAATACCCCGGCCATACGCTCGGGCTCTTCACATTTTCCTCGGTGGCGTTTGTAGACAAATAATATCAGTGGACGACTGGTGATGTTCTTGTGGTTTTGTTTTTAGTTTAATTCCATCAGTATGATGTGTTCCAGAAACCACACTCTAAAAATCTTTTTGGTCGATAGCACAAATACTTTGTATGTAATTATGTGTCTATTTCAGTAGCGAAATCTGCTATTGTAAAAATCTATAGCTTTTCACTACATTTCTTATATGACGTTTTATTTATAAAGCTCCAGCAGTTTCTGTGGCGCTATCACGATGGGGGAGAGCAAACATTAACAACAACATTAAAATCGACAATGTACAAAACCGACCATAAAATTTACATGTTAAAACAGACCGGTACAGAAGGAGAAGATTAAGTGATTTTATAAACTACTTTAAAATGTTCATTGTTGACCACCATGGTTGGTATCATCAACTCCACGCAAGACACCAGACTCTACGTTGAGTTGGTCTGTTCTAGAAAATAAGAAGATATCCTCTTTAAAGGTATCTTAAGAATTGTTGATTTTTCCTCTGTGGATCCCTTATCTTCGCGTACTTCCTAAGAGTCTCGGATTAAGAGGGACAGTCCCCCTTTGGGATCCTTCTATGCCCCATTCCACTTCCTATGACCCTCTTTTCAAGGACCTCTGAATGTTTGGTTTCCTTCTGGCTTCTCTGGCCACAAACTCCATATAACGAAAGATCTAATCTGCTCATTAACATAGACATTGGCCTTGTGGAATACGTTGTGAGCCCCATGAATTAAATGTAAATGAATGAATGAGCTGAGATTTTCTATCCAAAAATCTTTAACAATTGGAGTGGTCATCCTCGGAGAACACAGAGCTATCGCCTTTCCTTTGATACTCCCAGAAATGGATTAGTGTTTTGGGCAGCATGTTTAGTATTGTTTGAGAACAAACAGATTAACAGTTGGTGAAGACGATAGCGAATGTTACATCTAATCGAAGCAAAGCAAACACTGCGCCGTTCAGCATGCACCGCACAGAGCTAATTGGGATTGCAGTACAATTAGCGGATCTAAACGACGATTCCTCTCCGTTCCTCTGTACTCACAGGGAGCTTTCATAAACTCCTCTGCTGTCTGATAATCCCTGCCCGGTCGCTGCAGTGAACACTAGCAGCCATGTGTGAAAAAAGGGCATAAATGGACAAATTTAAATAAATGGCTTTTTTATGTATCAAACATAAAAGCAGGAACTTCAGAGTGACCGGCAGTCCTGAATTTCTCCGGATAGACAGCGGGACACGCGTTCCAGATATCCTACCCAGTGTCCTGGTTATCGAGACCGCTGGCAGCTTTGCAGGTGACATGATGAGGGGGAGGGGTATTTAATGGGCAGATCGGGGGGCTTAATGGGCAAATCTAGGCTCCCAACTCAAAGCCTTTTTATTGTGAAGGTACAGGCTGGTGGATTTACTACAATAGAATGTGGCGGGGTATTAAAGGGTCAGCTTTTTTAGTTCCCAGCTGTGATTGGCTGGTCTCATTTAGTGTTGACTCGAAAAATGGAACCAAATAGACTCACCCTGCTTGCCTCTATCCCGGTTGGAATTTTATCATTTGTAGCAAAGAATGTTTCATCCCAAAACTGAACAAACCTTGGCCAGATTAGTGAGCTTGTTTTCAAATAAATTCACATTTTCAAAGAAAAGCAGTGTCATATTATATTTTATTTTTTGTTAATGTGTACTGTTACCACGGTAACCCAATACTTTAGAAAATATGTTTGCTTTAATCTTTCTCTTTTAAAATAAGTCTGTTTTGTTTCCACTCCACATGCCAGTTAATTCCCAATTTTGCCCCGCTTGAAGCAGAAATTGGTGGAGTTTGCAGGAAAATATTTTGTATTTTTCTTTTCATTGAAGAATGTTATCATTATAATTAATTCATAAAGGCAAAGTTTCAATGTACTGTTCCATATTAATAAGAGTTGTAATGCTGGCCCATATTTTCTCTTTGGTGTAGGGGGCTCCTGATGCCTTTGTTGCCCATTGATAATTGCGGTGGCCTTCTGTATGTAGTTAGAACGACCAACTTGAGTAAGAACGTTAACTCTTAATGTATAAAATGGCCAAAAAGAGAGTTTTTCATTAGGGTGTGCGGTTGGAGGTTTGACTATGAATGGACATTTTCCAGGCCTTTTTATTGTTACATTGTTACCTTTTGCTAGCTGTTTGTGTAACCCGTTCTCTGTGTTTTTTTTTTATATACATGTTTTTGGAGCTTTTAGGGCTGTAGAACCCTGTGATACCTTCATACCCAGCAAACATTCTGAGCTCTGAGAAAAGAGGTTCATGGGGAGGGAAAAGGGGCATCAAGTGGAGGAAAGAGGCTCACAGCAATAAGGGTTTGGGTACCAAAGAGGGAGATAATCTCCGAAAGAGAAGCCCTTGAGAAGTTCATTAAAATGTGTAATAGTTGATGCCTAGGTGTAGAATTCACAAAATCCGTAGTGTGATGTAATGAGGTCATCCAACCATGATGTCCTCATGGTTCTACTCCATTTGCATTATAACCCAACGACAGGGAGGCAAAAACTGAAAATCCTTCATATAACAATTAAAGAACATTAAATGTTAAAAATTTGATTTCTTTTAAGACATAGTCTTAAAATCTTCCTTTTTTCACTTTTAGTTCTTTTAAATGGTTATCGCATCAGGGAGGAGGTACCACAAAACCGCCCCAGAGGTGGTTGCATTAATACCTGATCATATTATGATTAACATTTAATTAAATTGCTTTCCATAGGCGGCTGGCCTCCCTCGCTGGGGGGGGGGGAGAGATTTTACAGTGTGCTATCTCCTCCAGTTTGGCAATTTCCCAGCCCTTATCAAACCTTACACTAACTCTTTTCATGCTTCACTTAAAGAGGGTATTCGATTAATCCTTATCTGTTTAGTCCTAATGTGGAAGGCGAAAAGGAAATCATTCTAGTTCACTCTACCGGCCTCGACGAGCTATGAATGTAATGGAAAGGTCTCCTTATTCCCGGTGTAATTACCTTTTCAAATGGTAGCCTTTATGTCTTTAAATCAGCTTCCTGACTTTCAATAAGACAAAGTGGGTAGACATGGCCAACAGAATCACTTTTTAATCCCAGTCTGATAAGATCCGAAAAAAAGCTTTAATTAATGAATGTCTCAGGTTGCTCTCCAGCGTGGAGATGGGAATCCATTGTCTTTGGCAGTCATTCGGCCAACAAAGTCCATTACAAGGTTGACTGCTATGGAAGTCCTACATGACTCAAGGTTCCTACAAGGTTGTTAGCGACATAAAGGAAGGGATGGTGGAGAGATGAGTATAATGACCTGGCGATTATAATGACCATGATGACCATATACACAGTATATGTATCTATGAGTGTGGGGTCACACGACTTCAGAAGCCCTCAACCTGTCATCTACCTTCGCCACATGGTATTATCTTGCATGTTCATTGGGGATCCATGTTTCCCTCAAAAATGTAGAAAACATATTCCCCTTCTGGGTTTATTATGTTAACATGCATTATTCTAGTGTTTTCTTTATGATGCGCTGGCGTATCTCGCCGTTTTCTTTTGTCGCCATGTGCTTTTACTATATCGCCATGCGTGTTTGAAGAGGTGCGTAGCCGTGTTAGCCGATCCCGGCGTGATATCTCCTCCAATGGAGATGACACAGTGATTCAGATGATTGGATTGACTGTATCAAGCCCCGATGAGATAAAAATCGCCACCTCCAGTCTTCCTAACATCTATTCACTTACGCAGCAGGGTGGATCGGGTTTAACCGCCTGATAGTCGTCATTGCTGGAAACCTGCAGGAAACAAATCTTTTGTGTCCCTCCCGAAAACCTATGGCGTCGGTGACGCATCCCTGAGCGTTAGCGTCAGCAAAAAAAAAAAAAAATTAAAAATATTAATAATTAAAGAAATCGAATGGTTTCAGTGGCAGGGGGTATATTTTCCATTTGCATTCAAAAAGCAAATGTTTGTTTTTTTACCGTGCAAAATTAAGCAATTAACAGCAGAGAGGGGCAGGAGAACAAGAATGAACACAAAAGGAGGATTTAACGTGGTTTTAAGGGGTAATGCGCCTTTAAGGCGGACCTGGCAGCCTTTAAAAAAAGCTTTCTTTACATTAATCGTTAGCGCGTGAAAGACTTTCTGCGCGCTGTTACATTTTAATCACTTCAGCAGTTTCCTTCATTAACCAAAACAAATGGTTTATTTGTATCGCACAATATGTTACAACGTTACGCCGAAAAATACCAGCGTAGATTTGTATTATAATACAAGATATTTAAAATTGCACTTCAGAATAATCATTATATTAGGTGGGTTATGTGGTGCAAAGTGGCTTAAGTGGCGCTATCGCCATAGCAACAGATGGAATGTCTCTGCTGGATTCCGACATGTATCTTCCTGCCATAAAAACTCAAACCTTCATCAGTCGTTGGTCTCGTCTTAGATTCAGGAGCCGTAAGCCTACCCCATGCATGTTTAATACCCTCACTGTATTACCCTCTACCACTTCTGCTGGGAGGCTGTTCTACTTAC
>VKOC01023666.1:0-29945 GCA_009364415.1 Spea multiplicata
CACTGTACGTTTAATACATTAAATATAGGAAGAAACAGCTAATCTTTGTAACAAAAACATTTTTTTTATATATATTGAAAAAATGGACCCTAGGCAAGTATTTCCTTTTGGCCCCATTCATGTTCCCTCTGCTCCCACACCAAAAAAATATATTTGCCGCACCTGAGTGCAGATTAGGGGAAGACTGTGAGAGTCGGTGCTGTCTTCCATCCCTCTGATCCTACCGTGACATTGACAGGTCCTCTCCCCAGCAATCATCCCCAGAGTCCCTTTGTCCCCACATTCACTAAGCCATACCTCTCTTTTACTTACTCCCTGTAGTTCAGGTATAGATCAAATAAACACATTTAAATAGCACTACAGGTATAGATCAACGGAAAAAGACATAAAAAAACCCTATATTTGCAGATATACATAAATAATGTATGGAAACATAGCTGTCAGGCCACATTCAGACTGCGGAGCTGCATGTCGTTTGTTTCCCTGTCTTGTTTGGCATCCTCCCCCATTACATTAAACACACACAGATGGACGCTCTGTAATTTATGCATAATGAACGCGCACCATAGGTTTATTTCGTCCACGGTGAGTACTCGTGGTACTATATCCAGTACATCTTTTAAATGTACTGTTAATTTATTTTGAAAATAAACTAAATGCAGCGAAAACGGTACACGTAGCCGGGATCAGGAGAGCAGCGTGGTCCAGAACACAAGCCAGGGTCAGGGTTTTAAACTTGCCGCTCGGGGGATACTCCACCCCGAGCATGACGCAATCCAGGCGCTTTCCTTGGTGTTTCCATTTGAGGACGCATAAAGTTTGTTGAAGGCGCACATGCCCCTAGAGGCAGTCACGCTGGCTGTGGAGAGGGAAGGGGGTGCGTTGCGGGATCCGGTACTCGCGACCAGTGGCATTGCTACAGGGGGGCAAGGGGGGGGCAATTGCCTCCCCTAGGTTATTCCGTGCCCCCCCTGTTGCCTCCCCGACAAATTTGGAACCACCCAAAGGATTGCCCAGGACAATCCCGCAATGGGACATTAGGTCCCGGGCAGCCTCAAACACTTTTTGTTTTGACGCGGAGGAGAGGGGCGCCAAGCAACTGCTCGGCCCCCCTCAGTCTTTTCCACAAGGCCTCTACCTCCGTCGGGGTGCCGGCGTTTCATGCTGAGCGCCAGAATATGACGTCATATCCGGCGCTCAGCAGTGAAGCAGTGAAGCAGCGGGCGCAGCGGCAGAGCAGGAAGACGGAAGCCTCGTTCTCCGGCCGCAGGACTTAAAGGTGAGTGAACTACAAAGGGGGAGAGGGTAGATAGTGAGTAGGGAAAGAGGAGGGAGAGGGGTTAGAAAGTGATAAGGGAGGCAGAAGGGGTACAAAGTGATAAGGGAGGGAGAAGGGGTAGAAAGAGATAAGGAGAAGGCGGTACAATAGCTGATAAGAAGGAGAAAGGGTTAAAAAGTGCATAAGGGAGGGAGACGGTTAGAAAAAGTTGATAAGCGACAGAGAAGGCAGGTACAAAGTGATTAAGGGAGGGAGAGGGTCTACAAAAATAACTACAGCGGGAGCGGAAGAGCGCGGCTTAGAAAGTGATAAGGGAGGCAGAAGGGGTAGAAAGTGATAAGGGAGGGAAAAGGGATAGAAAGTGATAAGGGAGGGGGAAGGGGTAGAAAGAGATAAAGGAGAAGGGGTACAAAGTTATAAGGAAGGAGAAAGGGTACAAAGTGGTAAGGGAGGGAGAGGGGATACAAAGTGAAAAGGGAGGGAGAGGGGAAGAAAGTGATAAGAGAGGGAGAGGGGAAGAAAGTGATAAGGGAGGGAGAGGGGATAGAAATTGATAAGGGAGGGAGTAAGAATATTGAAATAAATAAAGTGTGAATGAGTGAGAGCATGAGTTAATATGTGTATGAATTGTCTGAATGAGGGACAGCATGAGTTACTATGTGGATTAATTGTCTGAATGAGGGAACGCATGAATTAATATGTGGATGAGTTGTCTGAATGAGGGAGAGCATGAGTTAATATGTGGATGAATTGTGTGAATAAGTGAGAGCATGAATTAATGTGTGAATGAATTGTCTGAATGAGGGAGAGCATGAGTTAATATGTGGATGAATTGTCTGAATGAGGGGGAGCAGGCCAGGCTGTTTAGGGACAGAGTTGACTTGTGCTGGGCCATTTGGGGACAAAGATGGCAAATCTTATGTGTGTTATCTGGGTGCTGGTCAGGTTCTATGTGGGCAGTGTGGACACCAGGGCTTACTTTGGGTGTGCAACCTGTGATCTATGCCTGTAATTTAGGGGTTTTTAAATATACCTTTAATGCCGTGTTTTTATGTGAATTCCAATTGATCTATACCTGCAAAGCTGGGTTTGTGTGTTATTCTGTAGATCCATATCTGCTATGCTATGTTTCCATACATTATTTATGTATACCTGCAAATACAGGGTTTGTATGTCTTGTTCAGTTGATTAATACCTGAAATGCTGTTTCCATGTATTTATTTGATCTATACCTACAAAGCTACGTTTCATATATGATTATTGTATACCTGCAATTACAGGATTTGTACGTCTGATTCTGTTTTATTTGATATATACCTTCAGTGCTGAGATCACAAGTGAATTTCAATTGATCTATACATGCAAATCTGGGTTTGTGTGTTAATGTGTTGATCTATACCTGCTATCGGCAGCAGGGGTCTAATAATATATATATATATATATATATTATATATATATATATAATAATATATATGGGGCCAGCAGGGGGCTAATATATATATATATATCAGCAGCAGGATCTAATATTTATATACACTGCTCAAAATAATAACGGGAACACTAAGATTACACATCCTAGATCTGAATGAATGAACTAATCGTATCACATACTTTCATCTGTGGTGCAACGTGGCGTTGGTGGATGGAGCAAGACATGATGTCCCAGATGTGCTCAATCGGATTCAGGTCTGGGGAACGAGTGGGCCAGTCCATAGCATCAATGCCTTCCTCTTGCAGGAACTGCTAACACACTCCAGCCACATGAGGTCTAGCATTGTCTTGCATTAGGAGGAACCCAGGGCCAACCGCACCAGCATATGGTCTCACAAGGGGTCTGAGGATCTCATCTCGGTACCTAATGTCAGTCAGGCTACTTCTGGCAAGCACATGGAGGGCTGTGCTCCCCCCCCAAAGAAATGCCATCCACACCATTACTGACCCACCACCAAACCGGTCATGCTGGAGGGTGTTGCAGGCATCAGAGTGTTCTCCACAGCATCTCCAGACTCTCGTCTGTCACATGTGTTCAGTGTGAACCTGCTTTCATCTGTGAAGAGCGTGTGTGTCAGTGGCAAATATGCCAATCCTGCTGTTCTCTGGCAAATGCCAAACTTCCTGCACGGTGTTGGGCTGTAAGCACAACCCCCACCTGTGGACGTCGGGCCCTTATACCACCCTCATGGAGTCTGTTTCTGACTGTTTGAGTGGACACATGCATATTTGTGGCCTGCTGGAGGTCATTTTGCAGGGCTCTGGCAGTGCTCCTCCAGCTCCTCCTTGCACAAAGACGGAGGTAGTGGTCCTGCTGCTGGGTTGTTGCCCTTCTATGGCCTCCTCCATGTCTCCTGATGTACTGGCCTGTCTCCTGGTAGCGCCTCATGCTCTGGATACTACACTGACAGACACAGCAAACCTTCTTGCCACAGCTCGCATTGATGTGCCATCCTGGATGAGCTGCACTTCCTAAGCCACTAGAGTGCTACCACTAGAGTGAAAGCACTGCCAGCATTTAAAAGTGACCAAAACATCAGCCAGGAAGCATAGGAACTGAGAAGTGGCCTGTGGTCACCACTTGTAGAACCACTCCTTTATTGGGGGTGTCTTGCTAATTGCCTATAATTTCCACCTGTTGTCTGTTCCATTTGCACAACAGCATGTGAAATTGATTGTCCATCAGTGTTGCTTCCTGAGTGGACAGTGTGATTTCACAGAAGTGTGATTGACTTTGAGTTACAAAGTGTTGTTTAAGTGTTCTCTTTATTATTTTGAGCAGTGTATATAGACAGCAGGGTCTAATATTAACTAAACTGCCAGTTCAGCTGTAATTTTGAAATCATGTTTCAATCATAGTCTTTACTTCAAAGAGATAAGTACTCATTATGTAGTTAAAAATGCATGTCTAACTCGTATATGCGATGGGGCCATCACATAAGTCAATAATAAAGGGAGGGCTTGCTGGAGGCAAAGACGGTGAATTGATTCAAAAAAATAACAGCTGGCAGTTAGTTTTCATATTGATATTAGCCCCTGCTGCCATATATAATATATATATATATATATATATATATATATATATATATATATATATATATAAATATTACACCTTGTTGCCAATATATTTTATATTAAAAAATGGACCCCAGGAAAGTATTTCCTTGGGTCCTGCTTCACTCTCCCTAGCATAAAATCCTGCACCATAAAAAAAAATTGCACACTGACTGCAGATTAGGGGGAGACTGTGAGAGTCAGTCTTCCCTCTTTCGGACCCTACCGCGACATTGAGAGGTCTTCTCCCCGTAATCATCCCGAGTACCTTTGTCCCCTCATTCACTAAGCCAAACCACCCTTTTCCTTACTCCCTGTAGTTCAGGTATAGATCAAATAAACACATGGAAAAAGCACGTGCATGTATAGATCAACTGAATAACACATACAAACCCTGTATTTGCAGGCATACAGAAATAATGTATGGTGACATAGCAGAGCAGATATAGCACAGAACACACAAACCCAGCATTGCAGGTATAGATCAACTGGGAATCACATGTAAACTCATCATTGAAGGTATAGATAAAGCCCCCTAAATTACAGGCATAGATCACAGGGTACATAACCCAAAGGCCAGCCTTGGCGTCCGCATTACCAACATAGAACCTGACCAGCACCCAAATTACACACATAGGACATGCCATCTTTGTCCCCAAACAGCCCAGCATGAGTCAATTTGTCCCCAAACTGCCTGTCTGTGCCATTTTGGTCCCCAAGACTTAAACATCTTTACAGTCTCTAATTCACACTTTCATTCACCAAATTCATTTACACATATTCACTAATGCATTCTCACAAATTATTTCTCACTCATTCGCACAACTCATACACAAATTAATTCATTCCTTCTTGCACTCATTCTCCCTCTTTATGTATTTATTTATTTCAATATTCTTATTACCCTCCTTCTCCTTTCTCACTATCTACCCCCTCTAACCCCCTTCTCACTATCTACCCTCCCCCCCTTTGTAGTTCACTTACCTTGCAGAAGTCCTAAGGTAGGAGCGCTGCTGCAGTGCACGCTGCTTCACTGCTGAGCGCCAGTATATAACGTCACATTCCAGCGCACAGCATGAAACGCCGGCACCACAACCAAGACAGAGGCCTCGAGGAGGAGAGTGAGGGGCACCGAGTGTTTGCTGAAAATATATTCATGAGCAACCGCTTGACGCCCCTCTATTCTCTGCGTCAGCCATGACTGCAAAAAATAACAAAAAAGATGGCCTTTCAATTGCCGATGCCACTGATAACAAACATGATATGGACAGTAAAAGTAGGTATGCAACGATTTAGAAATCTCTAATGAGGCTTTGTGTCGAGGAATATACATTTAACTTTAATAAGCACTATACCTGTGTTAATATGTTTTTAATTGGTTTCAAAGGTCTCTTTTTTCCACCTGGGAATTCTTTATACTCCACAAGGTCCTTAATGTTGTCATGAGGCACATCCCAGTATGAAAGAACCCTGCAAAAAAATGTGCAGATATTTGCAGTGGCATAAAAGCACTATTGACATCAGCAATTATTCCTCTGACAACCCTTGTACCTGACTCTGTGAGGTTTATGATAAGTAATATAAAATTATTGTAGCGGCGTCTCACCTATTATCTTGTGTCCTCCCTAATACTCCGAGGTGCAGGCTATCTTGCTGTTCTGCACAATCTTGTTGCACACGTAAGCTCAATATGGGGTAGCTGAGGGCGACAGATCTGAGGACCCATCTGAGGCCCTTCAGTATTGCCCAATCATGTTCAGAGCAGAAATCGGCTGCCGCAGAGCAAGGTTCCTTAGGGATAAAAGCCATACAAAATGACACAGACAAATTAACAGAGCTAAATGCTAAATGATATGGCAGAACTAAGAGGATAAGGAAAGAGGGTACAGTAATATATTATCTGTGGGTTTTGCACATAATGGGTCATCTACTGTATCCCCATGTGCAATTCTGTTGGATTAAAGACAATTTATAATGTTGCTCACATAAGAAACCTGAAAATTGAAGTATGACTGGTAATGTATAAAGAAGAAAAAACGAAAATAGAGGGTGACAAATTTTTAGTTTATTCATCTGCCTTATCTCCCCCCCGTCTCATAACAGAGTTGTCTTCAATGCCTTCAATTCCCTGACTCGCCCTGTCATAACTACCCTTCCACTAACCCTACTGCCTCTGACTTTGCCACACACTTTGTGAGAAGAACTTGCATGTAAACAAATGATACTGAACAATGATTAAGATACCTAACGATAAACTTAGAAAGATCACTAAATGAAATAAGGAGAAATATTTCACTAGCTAACTTTACTTCAGTAGGATGTATATGTTATTTTAACACAAATTAAAATTTGTGGAGATTACTTTGATTGGTACAGTGTGCAAATCATTACCTCTTCACCATTAAATAGATCCCACTGTCACCATGGGAAATGTCAATCAAACTGGATGAAGCTTAAGGTAAGCCCATCATGACCAGCAATTGTCTTAATGAGCTGCTGAATTGTTTTATTCTGTTCTGCTCTTTACTTTATTCTCCAACTGGCACAGGGTTTAGTGGGAGATTGCTAATTCATGTTGTTGGGGGCTTCTAATTTTTGTTATGTGTGGGTGTGGGGTGCAGAATAGTGGTGAAAGAAAAACAGAACAGATGAGGAAGCAAGAGAGAGTGGAGAGGGGTTATAGAAGGAAGGGAGGGAATAAAGAAATGGAATAGGAAATAGAGGGGGTAGAGTGTATGCATGTCAAGAGTTATTGCAACTGAGTTATCTTTAGTCAATTTGAAAGCTAAAGATTTGTCCAAATCATACAAGCTTGCTGCTTTTAACTTTCACATTCGCTTATGGTGTACTATATAGACACCATTAAATTGTTACACATGAAATCTATAACTGAAGCCAGCACCAAAAACCATGAGGTAGTTATATGTTTATTTACTATTCCATTTTTAGCTATTCAAATTTCTTGCAAACCTTCCCTTCGATACATACTTTATTGATTTTTTTTTAATTTTATGTAGTAAATTCAATTGTGTGCCAAGTAGGAAGTTGTAATAGTATTTCTATGCTATAGCTGCATTGTGTTAGAAGACTACTTATGCATTCCTAATGCTAGAGATTATTTCCAACCAGGCCTGGACTGACCATTTGGCCTAATGGGCCTGTGGCTTTTATAGCTGCATACTTACTCATACTTCTGCTCAATCTGAATATGCAATATGCGTGGCTGCATGTTGTGAGAGCGTTATGAAGCCGTACGATGACAATTTTGATATACAGCACAATAGAATTTTTTTAATACTAATACTTAAGTGAAAAATCGAAAGAAAACATAACTTATATGTTGCATATTGTAAGCATTAGGATCAGCGGAGGTCTAGAATGTAACAGCCTCCTTAAAATTTAAATAATTTGAATCCTTGTCCCTACCATGTAAACAGACAAAAATATAACCAGACATACAATTCTGCAGAGAGTCTTGTTCTCATTCACTAGAGGTTCCAGAGACAGCAACTCTATGATCTCACTGGGAACAAGTGAAGATGGTTTATCCTGTTTGTTAGCCAATCTGAAACACAGAATCGCATTAATTAGAATGTAGTATAATCAGAATAAAGAATAATAGTTTTATCATCTATAAAATAGTTCCCAGCCAGTTTAAATACGAATGCTGTAGGTCAATCAGCCAAGTGTCACCGTTATATAAAAATGTTGTTTACTGTGTGAAGAAATACTCACTTGCATAATTTATAGCAAATTTCAAGATGCTCTGTTTTGTTATACAATGATAGGTTTGCCAACTAGATGGAACAAGGGACAAGGTTCACAGTAATGTACTCTACATATCACCTTAGACGAACACTGCACTGTAATTGACGAACAGTTTTATTTAGCAAAAAGGATGCAGAAAGACAAGGAGTGACTTGGTGAGGCATTTAAAGGCTGGTGCAGAATAGCTATATGTGGTATTAGAAGCAACAAGGAACAAGGAGCTTACATTTTACCTATGGAGATGTGGTATGGTGACTGCAAATTGGCAGATCAGTATTCCTGCCATATACAGTTCATTGGCATGGTGCATTCTACATTGGAAGGTTCTCTGTGTACCATTCAATCAAATTGTAAGGGTGTCTGTCAGGATGTCCCTGGTGTTCACTGCCACCTTTCTCACACACTGGCCCAGCTACAAGTGGATAGCTGCTCCAGTCCACACAGTAGGCTACAACTCTGAAATGAACGACCACAGTAATGACATGGAATCATATGCAAAATAGACTAACTTTGTTTTGGTAAATCGGCAAGTGCATTTTCAGCTGCCACAGGCAGCTTCAGGAAAGGGGGTTGTGGGTTGGAAGCTGTCAGAACATTCCCCTGCTGCCTGATCGCTCCATGATAGCGACATTGCAGAGTTAACCCCTTTCAATTAAACTATTTGTACGGGACTCTGCTGCTGCTGGTCTGCCTGGAAGCCCTGCTTGTGCTGAAAAAATATTTTTAATGTGTGTGGGTGCACTAAATTAATTAGTGGGCAATCACAGTTGAATAAAGTCATAGCAAAAGCACAAAGTGCTCTGGTCATTTAATGGTTAAAAAAAACAAACTTACACAAATGTACACATGATAACACATGATAACACACATACACTTAATCATAGTCACTAAGACACACGCGCATACTTATTCTAGCACACACATTCCCTCTCACATAACTTATACTGCTGTGTGAAAAAGAAAGCATAAACTCTTTGAATTCTATGGTTTTACATATCAGGACATAACAATCATCTGTTTCTTAGCATGTCTAAAAATTATGTAAATAGAACCCCAGTTGTGGACATATTACAATGTGTCATGATTTATTCCACAAAAATAAAGCCAAAATGGAGATGCCATGTGTGCCAACACCCAAACACTTACACATTCATGCTCTTATATGCAAATGCTTACATGTACAGATTAATGTTAACACTAGGGCTGTAACAAATAATTGATAAAACCGATAATAATCGATAATGAAAATCGTCAATGATTTCCTTATTGATTAGTTAAATCGATTTTATCGAATATAAGATGAGGGATTTTTTCAGAGCAAATGCTCTGAAAAATACCCCTTGTTTTATAATTCAACCTCAAATAGAAGTCAGGCTATAACACTATGCACTGCAGTGGACCTGGATCCTCCTCTTTGGCAGCTGGTGAACGTCTGTGAGATGCATGCAGACAACCTCCGCTTCTGCCGGGTCTTCTATAATGGAGCACCAGCTTCACATGAACTTCCAGGGCTCAGTCATAGAAGCCAGGATGGAAGTCCCGGCCAGCGAATCGAGGTCAGTTGTGCATAACTGGGGGGGGCAGTTTGGAAAATAAAAGGAAATAATAAAAAAAAAAGAAATGCATTTTTTGTTTATTTGTTTGAAATAAACAAAAAAAATGCATATTTTCTTTATCCGATTAATCTTTTAATCCAAAAAAATAATCGTCCAACTAATCGATTATGAAAATAATTGTTAGATGCAGCCCTAGTTAAAACACACTTATACATACACATTCATGCTTACATACAATAACGCATTGATATTCATGCTCAAATACATTTATACATACACATTCATGCTCACATATACATAGACATAGTCATGGATAGTCATGCTCACAGTTGTGACCCATGCGACAGAGTGTGAAGACGCCTAGGATAAGCCTAGCAGCAGCATTTTGCATAGATTGCAGAAGAGACTTGAGAAAACAGAGTCACTCCACATTTTTGTTGAAGGGACACAGGAACGGGATCTGACCATTTAATACTCCATATATCCCATGACTGAACTAGGCAAACTATATATATTTATAACTAAATAGTCTAAAATTAAATAAGCATGAGAATATAGTATGAACTGAGGAATAAAATAATTTATAAAATATTTTTTTCTATATGTCATATAGTTGATAAAATATAACATAAGCAAGTATTATCAATAGGGTATTTTCTAGACATGTGCTTTTGGATTTGTACAAATTGCATATTTACCAAAGTTTGATAAATTCTGCAAATTCATACAAAGCCCCCATAACCCACCCAGACCCCTACAAATCAGACGAAAACAAAGCAAAAAGCTCAGAATTTTTGTGGGTCCGCATTCACTCATTTACTCTCACTTTCTCTAAACAAGTCCCTTTCTTCTCTGCTGACCACTTCCGCTTCATCTTCCGCATCTTCTCCCTTTTCTACTCTATTCCATCTTCAATATTCAATGCTTAATCTGCTTTGTTTCCACATTTTCAATCGTCAGTGCTTAATCTTTTTTCAACACCTGCATTTCTGTGGACATAACTCGACAGCAACTTCCGCCAATATGGTGGCCCTGTGGTGACGTCCTCCACAATGCTCCAGTAAGGGAGGCAAAATAAGGGTGCTTGCATTGATGCCCTCTCCCCCAATTGTAGGATTGGGGAGGGGGTCACCCTAGTGCTGTCATCAACACCCAAATCCTTGTGTGGGGTCTTGAGAAGCTACACTCCCTGTCCATTTCCTCTTTAAATGTTTTTTTTTCTGCGGGAATGCCTCCTGAGCAGCCATGGCCGCATCCTGCAAGGGCAGGCTCCTGTTATGCCCACTCGGCCCATCTAGTCTGTCCATTTTTCCTGATCTAAGGAAACAGTGAAATTCCCTCACTGTTTTAGCCGCCACCATTTCTTCTGGGAGACTGTTCTATTTATCTACTCCCCCTGAGTAAAGTAGAACGTCCGTCCTTATGTTACATCTAAGCCTTTGACCCTCTAGTTTGAGGCCATGACCTCTATAACATTGCTCATCCTTTCAAATAAGTTTGCCTCCTGTAAACTATGTGAAATCCCTTTAAGTATTTAAGTGTTTCTATTGCATTTCCCCATTCTCTTCTTGAGGACAAAAGTATTGGGATACCAAACCATTTTACCACCAGGGCCCTTTAGAAATCACATTCTAAATACAGACATATTTGCTGCTATAACAGATTCTATTCTTCTGGAATGGCTTTCCACAAGATTTTGGAGTCTTTCTGTGGGAATGTTTGCCCTTTTATCCAGTAGAGCATTTGTGAGGTCAGACACTGATGTTCGACAAGAATTAAGATTTCCCTTCACTGGAAGTAAGGAGCCTAGTCCAATCCCTCAAAAACAGCCAGGATCTCTCAACTTTTTAGTTGGCACAATGCAGTTAGAACACGTTTCCACTGCTCCAGCGGGAGCATGCTGTACACCACTTAATCTGACGCTTGTCATTGTACTTTGTGATATAAGGCTTACATACAGCTTCTCGGCCATGGAAACCCATTCCATGAAGCTCCCGCTGCACAGTTTTTGTGCTGATATTATTGCCATTAGAAGTTTGGAACTTTTTAGCTATGGAATCAGCACAGCGTTGGTTACTCGTATGCACCATGCGCCTCAGCACCCTGTGACTTTATGTGGTTGCTGAGTTGCTGCTGTTCCTAAACACTTCCAGTTTCCAATAATACCACTTATAGTTGACTGTGAATAATCTAGTTTGCAATAAATTAATTGCAAAGGTGGCGTCCTATCACGGTACCACGCTTGAATTCACTGCACTTTTCAGAATGACCCATTTTTTCATAAATGTTTGTAAATGCAGACTGCATGGCTAGGTGATTCATTTTATACCCCTATAGCAATGGGTTTGAAACATCTAAATTCAACAATTAATAGGTGTATCCCAATACTTTTGTCCATATTGTGTACCTCAATTCTGTCAGATAATGCAAACAAAAATGTGTAGTTTTTGGAGATATGCAAAGAAAATATACCAGTAATGCAAATTAGAGAGGAGTAGAGGTAGCCAAAAAAAGTACACAACATTGCTTTGTTTTCTAAGACAAAAGATGTGTGCAGAGGAAGAAATGTGTTAATAATTACAGTATATGTTAATACTACCATTGGCAGAGAGACATTAAAGAACAGAATGAGAAGGATTAAAGTGGGGTGCTAAAAGTTAGCAGAGTAGGTTGTCAAGGGTGCACATTTATCCAGGGGACATTAAATAACGTGCATTAATGCTAGTAGGGGAACAATACGTACAGTGTGAGATTTTAATAGTGTAGGATAAATTGGTTACAAAGCAAAAAGTTTATAGGTTTCATACAGGGTCTTACATTAAAAGTGGTTTCCCGGCCACTTGAGGATGTCTTAGGACACTGGCAAGCACACTTTCCACTTCACACATGTGTACAGTATCACTTGAATCCACCACAAAAACTAGTGCATGGGCCTGAGAGTAATGCAGCCTCCAGTATGCCCTAGTTTTTGGTCCGCCCGGAAGCTCAAGAAGAGTAAGGTTGAAACGATCAAGGCGTAGTTCAGTCCGGAGTGGATTGGTTGAAGATGAAGAGGAAACTCGGCATGGAGGGACTTAGGAGAGAAAAACAGATTTAATGAAGAATAAAGAGTAAAAATACTGTGCTTTAAAGATGGAAGAACTGAAGACACTTTGGGCCCAATTTGGACATTTCCACTTAGGGGTCTACTCACTTTTGTTGCCAAGGTTTACACATTAATGGCTATGTGTTGAGTTATTTTGAGGGGACAGCAAATTTACACTGTTATACAGACTGTAAACTCATTTGTCACATGAAAAGATATAATAAAATATTTACAAAAATGTGAGGGTGTACTTTTGTGAGATACTGTATGGTATCCTAGGCTAATCTGCTAGACAAACTCTTTATGCATTATCATGCAGGCTTGTGGTAAACAACAGAAATACTAAATTGTGCCATAATAAGAATTTTAAAAACTAAATGACATAATAGCTTTTTACAAATAAAAACCTTTAAAAAAACCTTTTCTTTAGTTCAACATCGCATTGCAGGATCCATTTTTATATTTAATACCCCATGGAAAATTCAATGGGAGCTTCCTTTTTATTAATTGCCCATTCCCTCATATGACAACAAAGGTTGGCACAGTTTCGGTTTATTGACCATTTGGGAAGGCTGTATAAATACATGTGAATAAGAATTGAGCCCAAAGCAGAGGTTCATAAAATAGCATGTGTTTAGATTTCTGAAATCTTATCTACACTAAGTGATAACTGGGCAATTACAATTATGTGTGCCCACAACTTATCTGTCAATCATTATTCCAATTCTACATTTTTAAATAATACTTTATGGAAACATGACACAAATTATATTAAATTTGCACTGATTGTATATGTAATTTTAAGTGATGTTGACTTGGTTGCTGAATGTAGGCCTCATCTTAGATGCATCTTTCATCAAAATTAATAGAGTCATTTCTGCATGTTTATTAAATTTAACATATAAAAATCCATCCCAGTCAATTTGTTTTGAAATTGCCTTTTTAAAATAGATATTGTAATAAATCTCATGTTTACCTTTTGGCTCCTCATAAATCTGTAATCACATATTAATGTCCTTACCTCTCTGAATGACTCTAATCACTGAGCTTTTTCCAGTATTCTCCAGCCCTAAGAACAGAATGGTTACCTGCCTACCAGCAAAAGAAAAAAAAGGTACATTTTAGAAATATTTAAATAAATGTCTGCATGCTCAGTTGCATGCTCACCATGTGGGGATTTCTTAAGTGGAATAATAAAGCTTTCATTAAAACCATCCTCAATTAAGAAACCCATGTACTTTAAAGCATCTAATCCACGGCCCTATCACACTTATGTTCACTTGAGTCTTCCCAATTTCCAGAAGCGCCATGTCCCTTACCAGCCTTCCTTTTCTTAAAACATAAAAAAATGTGACATAGGGTGGAATCCCGAGCACCCCAAGCATTCATGCTTGTATCTGCAAGAGGATCCACACTTGCACATGCCCTCATTATATTGCCAGCAATATATCCCTTTTAGAGTGTAGCCAAAGACACCCCCACTTTCCCCACTGGCTCCTCCCAAAAGAGCTGCTCTGCTGCTCAAACCAGGGCCATAGTGTTAAGCCATAAAGCAATGATGAATCCTTACAATACCAGAATGAGCCTGGCACTCTTTAAGCTGCTCATTGTAGAGCAGTCATGCCTGCCCCCCATCCATACACCCAGTATCCTTTGTTTATACTATCCAGGTAACAAAGCGGACCGCCACCCCATCAACTGTGCAGGGCCTGCCTTTACTACTAACTTTTCCTTGTGAAGCTGCTGACGTGCAGCTGTCTCAAACCGGTGCTGGCCTTGTCTGTGACCCACTAGGCCCATCTAATGAAGCTTCAAATGACACTCTGCTAAAATGTAAAGTAGTGAAGGTACAGCCTGTATAACAGTGTAAATTTGCTGTCCCCTCAAAATAACTCAACATACAGCCATTAATGCCTAACACCTTGGCAACAAAAGTGAGTACACCCTTAAGTGGAATCTACAAATTGGGTCCAAGTAGCCACTTCCCCTCCCTGGTGTCATGTCTCATTAGTGTTACAAGGTCTCAGGTGTGAACAGGGAGCAGGTGTGTAAAATTTGGTGTTATCGCTCTCACACTCTCTTATACCGGTCACTGGAAGTTCAACATGGCACCTCATGGCAAAAAAGTCAAGCATGATGGTGGGAGAGTCATGATCTGGGCCTGCATGAGTGCTGCTGGCACTGGGGAGCTACAGTTCATTGAGAGAACCATGAATGCCAACATGTACTGTGACATACTGAGGCAGAGCATGATCCCCTCCCTTCGGTGACTGGGCCACAGGGCAGTGTTCCAACATGATAATGACCCCAAACACACCTCCAAGACGACCTCTGCCTTGCTAAAGAAGCTGAGGGTAAAGGTGATGGACTGGCCAAGCATGTCTCCAGACCTAAACCCTATTGAGCATCTGTGGGGCATCCTCACATGGAAGGTAGGGTAGCGCAAGGTCTATAACATCCACCGGCACCGTGATGTCATCATGGAGGAGTGGAAGAGGACTCTAATGGAAACCTGTGAAACTCTGGTGAACTACATGCCTAAGAGGGTTAAGGTAGTGCTGGAAAATAATGGTGGCCACAAAAAATATTGACACTTTGCGCCCAATTTGGACATTTCCACTTAGGGGGTGTACTCAGTTTTGTTGCCAAGGTTTTAGACATTAATGGCTGTGTGTTGAGTTATTTTGAGGGGGCAGCAAAGTTATACAGGCTATACACTCACTACTTTACATAGTAAAGAGTGTCATTTCTTCAGTGTTATCACAGTGTAGTGATACAAGCTGACACTTTAGGCTGTTGATGGATGACTGCTACAGCCTTAGCTCTGTGCTTGGGCACCTTCTGCCTTAAAGGTTCAACAGATAGACTAGGGCTGGCAAGAGAGCCAAGGGCAGAATTTGAGATGGGAACTGGAGACTGTATAGAAATCAGGGTCAGGCTAGACCAGCCAAGGTCACACATGGATCACAGCACTGTACAGAATGTTAAAGCAAGGGATATTCCAAGTCCATGCCAAGGTTGAATACCAAGTAAACAGGAGCAAAGCAGAGTCAAGGTGCAAGCCAGATAAATATCCAAAATCTGTCAGGATCCAATGCGGTACCAAAGGGACAGGACAAAGCACAAAAAGCCAGATCCAAGTAAAGAGTCAAGAAGCAGTTAAATAATATGAAAACTGTAACCAGCAATTCAGGGCAGGATCAATGCTCCAGCAAGGGAAACTGGGAGGAAGACTGGTATAAAAAGGCCCATTGGCTAGAGTTGTGTCCTTAACAAGGATGACAGAAGACATGGGGAGACAGGAATGATGTGATCACAGAGCCCTCTAGTAGAAACATAGGCAGGAGAATAATCTGCCATGTTCAGGGAAGCTAGTTCTCATCCCGAGGTCCCTGACAGTAGCCCCTATTATCCACAAGCAAATGATCTTGTATGTACAGATTGCAAAAATACATACTAAAAGTATTTTATTGAGATCTTTAATCTACTATAATACACCAATACATGGAATGGTATCACTAGCACAGGCGTTAATCAGCTGTCATTTGAAATTGGTTTTGGCTTTAACTTATGTACAAATTGCCACCAAAGTGCAGAATTCCATTGTAATGTGTCAGAATATGATTTCTTTTAAAACCAAAAGCCGTCTTTTTTCCAAACTAAATAACCCTAATTCTGATAATCTTTCTGAGTACTGTAGTCCTTCCATTCCCTTTATTACTTTGGTTGCCCGTCTTTGAACCCTCTCCAGCTCCATGTACACTTAATGATCAAAAGTACTGTACTGTATAAGGACACTTGACCATCACACCTATAAGAGACAATGTTGGACATGCCATTCCAAAACCATGAGCAGTAGCAATAAAAGCCTCCTCTCTTCTGGGATGTTTTTCCACAAAATTTTGGAGTGCATCTGT
Source organism: Spea multiplicata (assembly GCA_009364415.1). Taxonomy (NCBI): domain Eukaryota; kingdom Metazoa; phylum Chordata; class Amphibia; order Anura; family Pelobatidae; genus Spea; species Spea multiplicata. Next base: position 16,651 of record VKOC01023666.1, read on the forward strand.
TGTAATATTTCAGCCAAAAGAGCATTTGTGAGGTCCGGCAATGATGTTGGAAGAGAAGGTTTGGGTCTCAATCCTCATTCCATTTCATCCCAATGTTGTTTAATAGAGTTAAGGTCAGAGCTCTGGTCAGGCCACTTAAGTTCCTTGACATCAAACCATGTCTTTACGAACTTTGCTATGTGCGTAGAGACACAGTCACACTGGAAAAGGAAAGGGCCTTTTCTTAAACTTGTGCCACAAAGTCCGAAGCATATAATTCTCTAAAATGTGTTTCTATGCTGTAACATTAACAATATATTTTACCAGAACTATGTCGCTTAGCCCCAGACCCCAAACAGCCTCAGACCATTGTCCCTTCTTAAATACATTTTACAGTAGGCATTATGCATTTCTGTAGGTAGTGTTCTCTGGCATCTGCCAAATCCAAGTTTAGTTTGTGTGCAGCTGCTCAACCATGGAGACACGTTTCATAAAGCTCTTGGCGCACAGTGCTTTTGCAGATATTGCTTCCAGCGGCAGTTGCAAACTCTGTAGTAAGTGATTTTTACGTCCTACGCTGACATTAAGCGAACTGCTTTGTGGCAAAGGTGGCATCCTATGACAGTGCCATGTTTAAAGTCACTGAGCTCTTTACTACAACCCATTCTACTGCCTAAAATTGTTTATTGAGATGGCTATGGCTGCCTTGATATTATACATCACTTAGCAACTGGTGTGACTGAACCTAAACCCAATATTAGGAGTTGTGTATATGTACTTTTGGTCATATAGTGTGTGATTTAGAGCATAGGCTTTCTAAGGGAGTATTTAGCTCTGGAATCACATGCTTCTGGCACATTACTGTTAATCCTGTTCCTATTACAGACCATATATGTGTATGAAAACAAATTATACGATTGTTTGTTAACTTAAATAAAAATAAAATACATGTTTCAATTTCTACAGTTAAAATCACTCTCATGTGATTGTGGGGGTACCTTTGTTGCTATAAGCTCGATGACCCGATAGGGCATTCTACAGCCAATTTACCTGATTTCTGTGGATGTGATCACTTTTACAGCCAATCACATGTACAGTTAATGATGAGAAAGGCAATACTTGTAAGCACTGCTTTTGTCTCTGTTCTCTGCCTCTTCTGGCAGCAACTAACCTAACTACATTGCGAGGGTTAAATTCCATTCAAAACAACACATATAGTTATTTTTTTATAGTTCATATATGTATTGTCTAAGACTAGAAAAATATTGATGATTACAGTTTATATTTTATAAGCTTGTTTACTTGAGTTCAGCCGCTGTGTCTTACCTTATGGGTTCTTGGTTTATCTTTACCCAGCGCCAGCAGTGTGATAAGAGATGGAACATTGCCCTGTATCTGCTGAAAGATGGATTTTTCCTGTAGGTATATCTTTGAGAGTTGTGTATTTTATGAGTTACAGCGCTAAGAGAGAAACAAAATTAAATGTGCAATAGAAAGGGCAAAATTTGAAGTTGTAGACTTGGAGAATAAATAGTGAGATTACGAAACACACACACACATATATATATATATAATATATATACTATGTATATATATAATATACACACACATAAAGTCACAGAATAGGCAAAGAATAGTCCTATTATATTTTGAAGCATGCAGAAAGTACAACACACACATATATACTGTATGTATTTATATATAGTAACACAACATCAATATATATTTATAAATATAAAGTCATAAAGTTACACGAAAGTACAGAAGTATATTTCAGCCAATGCAGAATGTTAGGTATTGCCTATTATAAGGGATAAGGCTAAAGCTAAAACAGGTAATACATAAACATAAGTAATCATAAAAGAGTCTCTCAGTCAAATACTGTATCTCATTAAATTGATAGTTTAACATGAAGACATTAAACATATAACTTACAGTGAGTTAGTTCCTGTTGTCAACACTGCTCTCTCCATGGCATCATCTGGTAATCCAAAATCCAGACTAATTGCCTTTGAGAGAAACTAATCCCAGGCAAGGAGGAGGAGAAGGTTCTTTAGTAGATTGGAAGATCTGTTTGTGGCTTTATTACCCAAGAACCTAAGGACTGACCTAATTATCTGAGCAGATAAAGTCTAGAATGTCTATAAAGATGCACATTGGCATAAAGAAGACACACGTGTGTTCATATATACCAGTTCATATTTAAGTTAATCAGCGATGTTAGGAAACTGCTGATACATAGGAAATATCCAAGTAATAAATAGTGAATTGAACCCAGACAGCTACTTCACCACCCATTCCATAAATGTGCTGAATGCTATAAAAAAACATGGTATGGAGCAACCAATGAGGAGGCAAAATCAATATATAAACAAATTTAATAAAACGAACAAAGTGATTAAAATAACAACACAAAATAAACTCCCCTTTATACAGAACTAACCACACTCCTTTACTTCTGATTGTCTTGAACCAAAAATCACTTTTTACGGGGCACATTCAAAATCCAATAAATATTAAACTAACATACTGTAATACTGTGTATTTACAAAAATGTGTTTAAAGTAAATAAAGTCAAATCCTCAGTCTTTTTTGCCCACAAAAAAGAGCACAATATGGTATGGCTTTTTTGAGTGCCTTTATCTCTTAATGCAAAACCTATTCATTTTTGTTTATACAATGACACACTATGGTATTTAAATATTTAAGTGCTTTTTAACTGGATGCACCCTATTAAAAATGAAAATCAATGTTACTGTTTCTGTGACCCATACCCAACAGGTGTCATATTCCATATTGAAAAGAGGATGTCTGGGTCCAAGAACTGCACTCACCCTATGGTGGATCCTCACTAAGGAGTATCATAAGTTTTAGTTTATTTGTGCCATTACAGAGAAATAACTCTTCATAAACATATCAGTCTGGCAAATTTACTCTGCACAAAGGAAACAACAACCCCAGATTTACATTTTATGGGCTTCGTCAGTGGGGTGCAGTTGGTATACCTCTAGGCGCAAGTAAGTACTAGTAAGTACCTTGTGTCCTAAGCTTCTGCTAAACAATGTTAATCTCTAGACTTGTGCATTCGTATTCGGGCTGTAACTCTCCGTGACTCTGTTGCGGTGCCGGCGCTCAGCTGTGAAAGCACACCGCGGCAGAGCAGGAAGATGGACGCCTCGCGCCCCCACTGCAGGCAACAAGGTAAGTGGGGTTATAGTGAGAAGGGGCAGAGGTGGTAGTTAATGAGAAGGGGCAGAGGGGGGAGGCAGTGAGAAGGGGGCGAGGGATTAGATAGTGAGAAAGGGGGAGAGGGCATAGATAGTGAGAGGGGGTACATAGTGAGAAAGAGGGGAAGGCAGTGGAGAAGGGGTGGCAAGGTGGTAGAGTAGTGAGAGGGGCAGAGATGGTAGTAATGAGAAGAGGCAGTGAGAAGGGGTGAGAGGGGATAGATAGTGAGAGGGGCTACATAGTGGAGAAGGGGGAAGGCAGTGAGAAGGGGGAGAGGGGGTACATAGTGAGAAGGGGCAGATAAGGGGAGGGGTAGATGGGGAGAGGGGGTAGTGTGAATGTGTATGAAAATGAATGAATAAATGTGTGGATGAATTGTGTGAATGCATATGAGAATGAATTAATTAACGTGTGGATGAATTGCTTGAATGATTTGTGAGACTGCATTAATAAATTGTCACGTTCTGCCCAGGCTGCGGAGCTGCGTATCTGTCTTGCTTTAGTTTCTCAGGGGAAGGAGTGAGGAGCCGGAACCCTCGGACGCTTCTCCTTTAAGCAAGGATAGGACATATTAACTGGGACATGGGGAGAGGAGAGAGGAACCAGAATCCTCAGATGATACAAGGAAGAAGGGCAAAGGTACATAAGAGACAGACAAGCATGAATACAGGAACTAACCTAAGACTGATTGATAACAATTGGAGATTCCGTCACATGATATGGCCATAGTATGCTTAGCCCACCACTACGCCAAAGTACTCCAATGACGGTAGGACCTAACGCTAATCCCTGCAGACAGTGGTACAAACAAACATGTAAACCAAACACATAGCACTGAGACATACCTTTCGACTGAAGACTGAGACAAACAGAACACATAGGTGGGGCACACCTTATAAAGGAAACAGAGCTGAAGCAAAGAGCTGAAGCAGAAGCAAGGAATGGAAGATCAGAACAAAGCAAAAGGAAATCCAGGAATGGATCGAAGCAAAATAGAGAAACTAAAGCAAGACAGATATGCAACTCCGCAGCCTGGGCAGAACGTGACATAAATATGTGTAAATGAGTAACTGTGTTTGTTGGTGTGGTAGCGGAGGGAATGATTGCATGCTAGGGAGCGTGGAGCAGGGCCCAAGGAAATGTTGGTGTGGCAGAGCCTGTCCTGGTGTGTGTGTCGGTGTGGCAGAGCCTGTCCTGATGTGTGTGTCTTTGGGTGTTGGTGTGGCAGAGCCTGTCCTGTTGTGTGTCTGGGTGGAGGAGCCTTTCCTGGTGTGTATTTAGTCATCTGTTTTCTGGCCCTTTACTTTCTGTAGGAATAAATTGAACTATTTAATTTTTACTTATCCAGAGATAGAACGCCCTCCTGAATTTTTAGTCACTTCAGAGGACAAAGCATTCTAGGCCCAGAAATCAGTGAGAGCATTATTTACTCTATTTCAACCTGCATATCTTTTTTATTTATTTATTTATTTTTTTTTATTAGTCTCTGATATAACGTCAGTACAAAAATAATAAAAACATAATATCAAGCCACCGTTAAGTGGCACATCAATAATCACAGAGATGGAGGCGAGAACATAACTGCTCTATAAAATATATATTATATGTCCACACTTTACATGTGTACCATAATCCCATCCTGAAGCACATAGTATCAAACCGAACAGAGATTTTCCATTTTATATACTATTATGCGAAAAAGACAGAGAAAAGAAAAAAAATCAGCTACAAGAAAAAGAGAGGAAAAAAAAAAATAAGAGAGGAAGACAACTACTGTAATAGATAGCGTGGTCTTTTAAAGATAGAATAAGGCCGACTGTGCAGTAATGTCCGAGTGTGTAGAAAGCCATGGTCCCCACACCGCATCAAATTTGGGTATCTCATTCCTCAATTTAGCTGTAAGTTGTTCCATAACAAGGAGATCCCATATAGCTGTTTGAACATCGGCCATAGTCGGTGGGGGGCCTTTCCATTTTCGCGCTATAGCAAGTTTAACCGCAGCGCATATGCGGTGGGTAAGCTTATGATTATGAGGCGATAATCCCCGCTCTGTGTCGTCCATCTCCAATAAAGCAACCTCCGGAGTTCCATAGAGCTTGAAACCAAGAGCACGAGATAGCTGGTGGAAAGCATCCTGCCATATTGTAGAAATCGATATACATTCCCACCATGCGTGTAAATAAGTACCGGGCACCCCACAGCCTCGAAAGCAGATATTATTGGCGGGATGGAAAATATGGGATAATCGCAGTGGCGAAAGATACCAGTATGCGACAACCTTGAAAAGTCTCTCTTTTACAAGTGTACACGCCGTTGTATGATGGATAGTAGAGGCCGCCGCATCCCACGCCTCAGGCGGATAGTCTTTGTTGAGGGCCGAGTGCCATCTGTGTCTATACGATGGTGGGTCACAGTAAGTGATCTCAATAAAATGGTCATAATATGTAGAGACTGCATGTTGTAGACGTTTCTCCTCAAGGAAGCGTTTCTCAAACTTAGTAGCTGCCACCAGGTGATGATTCGACAGACAGGTAAGCAGGAAGTGTCTAATCTGGAGATACTGGAACAGCTCGAAAGATGGAATCTGCAGACTCGCGCAGCGTTGCAAACGACTTAACTTTCTGATGTTGAACCAATTGGCCCAATCTCACAATGCCCTTTCCCGTCCACCACTGAAAGGGCCGTGGATCCATTCCCGCAGGGAACGCTGGATTATAAAATAAAGGAGTCAAAGGGGACATGTCCCCCTTGAGGCGTAGGGAGAAGCGACATTTCCTCCATATGTTGAACGATGTCCGCATTGCCATCGGCAAGGAGGCAATTGAGAGAGTCGAAACATCCGTCCAGAGGGAATATTGCAATTGGCGGTGCGGAATGAAGCTCCGTTCTATGTCCACCCAAGGCAGTGTGCCTTCCGGGAGGGACCATAGTTCCAATTGTGACACCCTAGCTGCCATATAGTAAAGGTAAAAGTTGGGTGCACTAAGACCTCCCCTGGTCTTAGGGATAAACAACGTGCGACGATTGATTCTAGCCCTTTTAGAATTGCATATGAACCTAAAAACAAAAGATTGAAAAGATTCCAGCTCCGATTTGCGAATAGGAATAGGTAATGTGCGAAACAGATAGAGCAGTTTTGGCAAAACAGTCATCTTAATGGCACATATCTTCCCAAACCAGGAGATTGGATATTTGGACCAACGTAAAATCTCCATACGTAGCGAGGTCATTAATGGTGGATAGTTTGCTTGGTATAATGTCATAGGAGACTTAGTAAGCTTTACCCCCAAGTACATAAGCGACGTAGCCCTCCAAATGAACCCAAAATTGGTAGTGATAGAATTCAATATATGGTCTCCCAGGTTGATATTTAAAGCCTCACACTTAGCCTCATTAATTTTATAGCCTGAGATCGCTGAAAACTCGCGCAATATAGAATACAGATTAGGTAGCGAAACGAGCGGATCCGACACTGTAAGGAGGATGTCGTCCGCGAATAGACTCAGTTTATATTGATGACAATTTAGCTTCACCCCACTCACATCAGGATTAGACCGTATAGCAATAGCCAAGGGCTCAAGACAGATAGCAAACAGAAGGGGCGAAAGCGGACACCCCTGTCTCGTGCCATTGAGCACCGGGAACGGAGGCGACTCACACCCCATGAGAGCAATCGTCGCCATTGGGGAGCTATACAGTGCTTGTATCCCCTGAAGAAAACGACCTCCAATACCAAACGACTGTAGCACCTTCCACATATAATGCCTTTTCGGCATCCAACGCCAGGAGCATCGTCGGTTGGTCAGACGCGATCGCCACCTCTATCAGGTCCAGTGTTCTCCTAATGTTATCTGGAGCCTCTCTTTGTGGAATAAAACCGACCTGGTCTGGGTGAATTAAGTTCGAAATAATAGAGCTCAGTCTCGTCGCTAATATTTTCGCAAACAATTTCGTGTCTGTGTTAATTAATGAAATGGGGCGGTAACTCCCACAATTCGTTGGATCTTTCCCTTCCTTATGGATCACTATGATTCGAGCGGTGAGCATCTCCGAAGGAATCGGTCGACCATCTAAGAAGCCATTAAAAAGGGTAAGTAATCTAGGATTTAACACCATCGGGAACTTCTTATAGTACGTACCCGGCAGCCCATCTGGACCCGGAGCCTTAAAGGTTTTAATAGAAGAAAGTGCTCTTTGGAGCTCGTCTTCCGTAATATCCCTACTTAAAAATAAAGCATGGTCCGTGGACAATCCTGGGAGCAATATAGAATTAAAAAAATTAACGATATGAGAGGTGTCAGTCTTATTGATGGGAGCCTTAGTACCGTCATATAATGACTTGTAAAAGGTGGCAAATTGTTCTGCAATATCTACCGGATTCACCCAGGGCTTCTGATGACTATCGACAATTTTAGATATATTTTGAGATTTCCTCTGCGATCTTAAGCGGCGTGCCAACATCTTACTTGGTTTATTAGCATGCTCAAAAAAGTTCTGTTTAGTAAGATTAAGCGAGTAAAGTGTAGCCCTACTGTATAGCAGATTCAGTTCACCTCTCGTCTGAATGATCTCTCGCAGCGTTGAGGCATTCAAAGTTCGTTTATGTTCTATTTCAAGGAGAGATAATTTATCTATAAGCGATTTCATCTCCAATTGCCTCAAACGTTTACGTCGCACTGCTATTTTGAGAAAGGAGCCTCGGATGAATACTTTATGAGCTGCCCAGACCAAGGTAGGCTCAACCTCAGGGGATTCATTAATGCAGAAATATTCCTGAAGATCTCTTTGAATTTCTTCCACCACTGATGGATCAGACAACAAGAATTCATCTAGCCTCCAGGATCTACGCGAGGTAGCTGCGTCGGTAAGTACAATCAAACAATCCACTGCTCCATGATCAGACCATGTAATAGGATGAATCGTAGAAGATATTCCAGAGGTGACCATATTCTGACTTAGAAAAACGAAATCAATACGAGAGTATGAATTATGAGCACTGGAGAAAAAGGAGAAATCATGCATTTTAGGGTGCAGCAATCTCCAAATATCAGTCAATGCCGAAGTCCGAGCAAAGTCTTTTAGATGTTTTGTATTAGGCGACGCGGTCCGCGTAATACAAGCTCCCTTCCTATCCAGGAACGGGTCCCATAACGAGTTGAAGTCGCCCCCCGCAATTATGCGGTATGAGCGATAAGGTAGCAGAATGTCAGATAAGCGGTTGTAAAATGATACATCACTTGTGGAAGGAGCATAAACATTCAATAACGCCGTAGGGTGATTGTAAAGAGTTCCTATTAACAAGAGAAAACGCCCCCCCCCCTTATCCATAAAAGTCTCGGTAAATTGAAATCCCAGAGAGCTTCGCAAAAAGATACTAACTCCATTCTTTTTTTGCCTCGGGTGAATAGCATGGTAGTGAGTCCCAAAGGATCTATGCCAATTTGATGGAATATAAGATTTACAAAAATGTGTTTCCTGCAGCATTACTATATCACAATGATGGTGCTGGTAATATCGAAATGCCAGCCTCCTCTTATGGGGGTTATTGAGGCCCCTAACATTATGCGAAATAATCTTAATCTGTCTAGGCATCAAGAAAATTGTAAAAGCACTATCAGAGGCAGGGCCCGATAAACAAATTGAATGGCCACTATAAAAGTTAACTTCATCTCCCAATATAAAATAAAAAAAAAGAAAGCACAGAAAATAATAAAGAATAAAAGAAATAAAAAAACAAGTCGAAAATAAACAAACAAGAGGCAAGAAATACACCACATTTGTATATTGAGGCTACCACCCGGCAAGAAGTGTCACTTATCCCCTACCCAAGGCTTGGGGCGGTAACTAACCGGTAGTAGAACGACCCCACAGGTCGGCACGGGGGGTTAACCAGTCACGGGGGGTCGATGGTCTCCCAATCGCTCAAGTGAGAGATAACACCAAACCCTACCCCCACTACTAATGAGCAGTACAATTAGGGAGTAACTACCCTAAGTCCTGCTTTAAAAGCAGCATTAGACCACTATCCTAGGGGATACCTATGAATGGAACAGATCGCAACGAGGAAAGAAAAATTTTTTTTCGAAAAATGCCGCAGTAAGTAAATAAATAAACTTAGCTGTCCCTTAGACGTCATATAAAGTCTCGCCTGAATGAACTCATCGCAGTATATCTGCAGAAAGACAATCCACATGTTATCTTAGACCGAGGCTAATGTAGTAGACTAGTTCCAGCCTCAGTGTCTTCAGACTCCGCTGCTTTGATCGAACTTCCTCGCGTGGTACGTGAAAAGGGTATCTCTGTCCAAGCATCCGGAACACCTGAGGTCCCCACTTGTCGAAGTCTCCTTCGATCGGTAGGTAAAGGAGGTAAATCCAGCTCCCGGAACATCATAGCCGCTGCAGCCAGCGATCTAATAGTGCTGCTTTTCTCCCGGTACGTGGCCTGGAGGGCAAATGGAAACCTCCACCTGTATGGTACGCCCTGGGCTCTGAGATGGTCAGTTATAGGTTTAAATTCCCTACGACGGAGTAGGGTCTTAGGCGATAAATCTGAAAAAAACTGTACCGTCTGGTTGCCTGACTTCGGAGCGTTTGAGCGGGCCTCTTTCATGAGTGCCTCCTTAGTGCGATATTCACAGAATTTCACGATAATGTCTCTCGGCGTACTTTCAGAAGTGGATTTAGCACGTAAGGCCCTATGAGCTCTTTCCACTACGATCTGTTCCGGCAGTGTTGCTGGAAGAAGCTGTTTGAAGAGGACAGACAGTACCTCATTAACATCTTGGTAAGTTTCCGGGACACCCCGAATCCGGATATTATCACGTCTCGATCTATTTTCGAGGTCCTCTTGGGCATCCTGTATACGTTGAGACTCCTGCTGCAACGAGGTAATGTCTAACCTCATCATATGTTGGTCTTTTAAAATGGCTGTATGCGTGCGTTCGAGCGTATCCGTTCGGTGACCAATGTCGGAAATATCCCTCTTCAGATCTTTCAATTCGCTCCGTATTTGATCAATAATATCCTGCTTAACTGTTAGAACCAGATTTTTAATGTCGGCAATATCCTGTTTAGAACACGCCGTCTCTGCCGCCATATCTTCGGGTAGGCCTGCCTGTGCCGATGGCCCGATAACAGAAATAGCAGGCAATGCTGATTTCCTCTGGAAGATAACCGGCACTGTCGGTTTTTTAGCCGATTTTCGAGTGCCCCCGGACATCCTGCGGCCCTAACCGAATTGTAGTGGGAGAACAGGCAAGTGGCGTCGATAAAACAGTCGCTGTTGTAGAGCTCGTTGGGAGAGCCGGTAATCTACCCGACCATCTTGTCCCGCGGCTAGCTCCGCCCCCCAACCTGCATATCTTATTAAAAAGGATTAGTGGCACTAAATTGTGGCTTCAGGGGTCCCGTGTATGATTACTTTTTTTTTGTCACAGCCTGGAGGATTGGCTGAGCGCCGCAATTCGGTTGGGGTGGTCTGAGGTTCTTCCCTGTTGTGCTGTGAGTCTGTGAGGGTGATCTGACCAGCCAAGGTCCAAGGAGTGCCACACTGCCACTAGTTTGTTTTTTTTTAAGTACCAACTAAATGGTCAAAGATTAGTTACTGTTTTGAATCTTTCATTAAAGATATAGCGCTTTATAAATTGCATGATGTTATGATTCATTTATTATATATTTATGTAATGCTAATTGATTACAGTGACAAAAGCATGCTGAAATATAACTAATAGACAACGAGAAATGGTATATTACATTTGCCAGAATTTGGTTTAACAAAAAATAAATACAAATGGGGTCGATTATTTTTTGCTTGATTATAAGACAAGTTTTTTTCCAGATCAAATGCTCTGAAAAATACCCCTCGTCTTATAATCAGACCTCAACTAGGTCTGGCTATGAGACTAAGATCCAGATCCCCCGCAGCGATGCAGGGGACCTGGATCCTCCTGCCCCCCCAAACTTACTGGTACTTCTGAGTCCCCGGTGCTAAGTCCGGGCAGCGTGTAGGGCTCTACGCGAATCGCGTACACAACTTCCGCTGCAGCCGGGAGGAGGTGCGGTTACACAACTTCCGCTGCAGCCGGGAGGAGGTGGGGTTGTCTGCGTCCATCACGCAGACCTTCCCCGGTTGTCAGAGATCAGAGTTCCCCGGGATCTCTGACAGCTGGGGAAAGTCTGTGCGATGGACCTCGTCCCGGCTGCAGCGGAAGTTGTTTACGTGAAGAGCTCTACACGCTGCCCGACTACGCACCGCGGGATCTCAGAAGCTCCGGTAAGTTTGGAGGAGAGGGGAGGGGAGTGTTAAATGGGGGGCATAAGGCAATTCTGGAGGCAGAGTGCCCTGTGAAATTGCCTTTTTTAACCCCCTTAATGCCCACTCTTGCCTTCCAGAAATGCCTTTTAACGCTCTATACGCCACTCTGCCTCCTGAAATGCCTAATACCTCTCTATATACCACTCTGCCCCATAATATGCCTTTTAACCCCCTAAATGCCAGAGTGGCATATAGGGCTATAAGGCAATTCTGGAGGCAGAGTGGCACATAGGGGGTCAAAAGGCATATCATGGGGCACAGTGGCATTTAGAAGGTTAAAAGGCATATCATGGGGCAAAGTGGCATAAAGGGGGTATAAGGCATTTCTGGGGCAGAGTGGCAAGCCAGGGGGCAGATGTGCATATCTGGGGGGGCAGGTTGAAAAAATCTCAATCATAGCTTTTTTTTTGTTTAAATCTTTTTATTAGCATTGGTCACAAAGCAGAAATAAATAACAGGAAACACAGTAGTCGCACGAGCAATGAACAGGAACATCCCGCACCTGAGGTCAAAAACAAATCAATCATAGCTTTTATTAAAAAAAATAGTTCACATAGTTTACATGAATTAACATTTACTGGTAAAACTTTTTTCAGGGCAGAAGGGAGTGAGATGGGGTAGATAACGAGAAAAGAGGGAGAGAGGGGTAGATAGGGATAAAGGAGGGAGAGGGGATATATAGGGAGAAAGGAGGGGGGAGGGGTTGTGACGGGTCCGACCTGTACCCCGACTGGGTACTCCCGCCTAACGTTGCTTTCTCCTGCCAGGACACCAACAAGTAACCCCTTCAGCGCCGGGCAGAACCAGTGTTGTAGATAGAAGGAGGGACGTAGCTGCACCGGAGCTACGTTGGCACTGTGGCTATCCAGCGAGATCGCGCACTGGCCAGTCTCCCAGCGGCCAGCCTCACAACTTCTAGTGCGGAGAACCTGTTCTCCCTCCCCAGCGGCAGATCCCAGTTTGAGGTTTGTCATCCCTCCTCTCCAGCGGCTGACGGATGACCTGGGAGACAGCACAGCTGGCTCATCTCCCCAGCGGCAGATGGAGAACCAGGGAGGGGATGCAGGCGGCATCACTCCCCAGTGGGTGGGTGAGTGTCCAGGAGATGGCGCAGCCGGCCAGTCTCCCCAGCGGCAGCTCACAACTCTGGGAGGGGAAGAACCTGTTCTCCCTCCCCAGCAGCAGATCCCAATTGAGGGAGCCGAGGGTGTCGTCCCTCCTCCCCAGTGGCTGGGGGGGAGTACTGCTCTTTGAGGGGCTGATTATTTGGGGCACCAGTTTCGGGAGGGCATTGATGGGCTAAGTGAACTAACTGACTACGGAGTCAACCCGTTTGGGATTTCCTCCTGTGTCAGTCCTATTTGGAAGGGGGAGATGTGTGACAGAACGCTCCATCACTGGGGCCCCTGGAGAGGCCTGAGAGCCAGCCTCCTCCCTATCGACTATGGGCCCAGACCTTGTAGAGACTTCTGTGTGTGGATATAGGGGTTCAGTCTGCTGATGTTCCCCATGTTTTAGCACTCAGAGTCTCAGAACTGTAACGTCTGCTGGACATCCTGTGGTAGGAAGAAGGCTGATTGTCTTTGCATTGTTTATTGTATAGGTGTGAAGTGTTTCCCCTATTATTGTGTGTTAGCCCTTGTCTTAAGACCCCCTGTAGGTATGACTAGGTGTCACTACTGCATACCTAATTATCAATTACATAACAGGTAGCTGTTAATCCTGTGAGCTCCTGTTATCTCTGTGTCCTGGCCATTGTCTGTCTCAAGCCA